>WSTK01000138.1:28858-63952 GCA_019616945.1 Ceratobasidium sp. 414 | reverse complement strand
AGAGCGAGAATGCTGAGTGTAAATATACCAGGTTTATTACCGCATATATCATATGCGTCAAGCTGTTCCGTGCCGTTCAAACGGATCACTCTCCTTGGAATGCAATTATAACGTAAATATTTCAGCATTCTTGCACTTTTATCGACCCCCGAGTTCCTGTGCAGCCGTACGACCGGAATCTATCCATCTTCCCTGTAGTGGCTCTGCGTCGACAGAAAACGACGTTTTTACCGCAGCCAGGGGGATCACAACCTCCATGCTGGCAAAAACAAGAGGTTAGCGGCCTCGGTCAAAATTCAAGTGCCGATAGCACGCACCCCATCTTTCGGTGGGTAATGCAGCCTGATGTCGAGTTTTTTCTTCCTGACGTAATAGCCGAGGGTTACGACCAGATGCTGTTTCTTCTCAAGGCAACGCTTGTAGACGGGATTCGTTTCCGCCTCACGCGCGGACCAAGCCTCCAAGTCTTCCAGTGACTGGACGGGTGGTTAGTTTACGACGTGGCTCAAGCAGTAGAAAACTAACCATGGCATAACCACCTAGTATAACAGTGTCCCACGACATGTCTTTCGGGTTACGCGAAAACATGAGGTGGTGGTACGGGCAAGAGAGGTTGGCGTGACGCATCCATCCGCCCGGCCTTGATGAGCGGAGCACGAAATCTGCGGGCTGGACCACATGATAACTTTGTGTCTGGGGGTCAATTTTGTGCACTAAGTCACGTGATATGTGTAGCACCACATTGCTGTACTTACTGTATACTCGGGAATCTCCCTCAACGTTCTTCCGTGTTCGAAACCTAGTGTGACTAGCCATCTTTCAGTCGGAACTGCTACCGTTGTCTCACCTTAAACTCTGCATGTAGTCGGTTCATGTTCCATTATTTACGTCGCAAACAACTTCCTGCCTCATGTCTCTCGTTCAGCTGCTCAAGTCGCCCATTCTCCTCAGCCAAATTCTCGTCTGATGCTGTGGAAAATACTTTGTTATCAAACTTGCACAGTAACTGAATGTTTTCTCTCGGTCGACTTTGGCTCAAGGCTGCATACCCATTGAACTGTGTCAAGCCGCCGCTTGGAGGTTTACCAGCATTGACCCTGAGCGCGATAGTCGGTAAACGCATACACCAGTGTTAACGGGAGTTGTCCCCACCTTGGCACCTTAGAACCTTCCAGGAGTGCCACCCTGAAGCTGGGTTGGCCCGGCGCGATAGGTACGACTCCTTTTTCCAAGCTAGTATCTCCCAATCAATGTCCGCTTTGCAAAGACGCACGAGCACGTAAAGCGGCAGTCGATCTAAGTTGCGGGTATTCCATCCTGTGGCTGGCGATGCTTCCTCCTCGGGACCACTGATTATGGTGGACTCGATTGCCCCCCTGCCCTAGTCGCGATATCTAGCTCGGTCTCGACAACTAGGCCTTCGTGCTGTAGAAACAAAATGTATATATTAAGTCGCATATAAAGAGCGTATACAAAGAAGTGTGTAAGTGAGAGAAAGAAAGAGAAAGATAGAGTACGAGGGGGCACGTAGCACCCTTATTTATACCCTACAGGTTCATCCGAGTCATTCATGTACGTACTGCGCATTTGCTGCGCATATAGTCACTGACTCGATTGCACTATTTATTATTCCGGAACATTCCAGCGTGTACATGCATATTCTACACGTGCTTGCGGGCACGCATCTGTGGGATATTGGGGACTGTACATATATACGAATAGGATGTTGGTTAGGCACTCGAGAGAACGGGGAATCCCCGCGGGTGGGCGGCAGTGCTGAAAGTCCACTTTCAGAGGGACGGAGGGCGGGTGCAAAACAGGACGAATGTGAGATAAGAAAGGATGGGGACTTCCAAATCATTTGTGCCCGTGAGCCTTAGTATGGCTTGGACATGCCTTGCCTCCAGGCCGCTCGAGCGTGGGTGGTGTTGTACGCTGTGGGAGGAGGCGAAACACGGTGTCCTAGGTCACGTGCTGGCCTTCAGCTTTTTCTGCAGCCTAGTCCCTCCGCAGGCCGCGTCTCGATCCCTCATTATATGTAATTAAGCATTACCCTCATTCAAATGGAGATCTGGACAACGTCTGGGAGCCCTCCGCCCTAGAGTGCGCAGCGTTCAACCCAGGGGTTTGTTATTCTAGGTGCTGGTGTGCTGACAACGATGTCGGGTAGCTAGCTTGTTCCAGCATCTGCGTATGGTGTGCTGATCTTAGCACCCTGTCACGGCCGCGCGCCAGGTATTCATAGGCCCCCATCGGACGCCCCGAGTGTCTGAACTCCTATTGGCAGCCTCGCCATCTCGAGCAATGTCTCGACTCCTCGTGCCACACCGCTGTCCCCAACATCGCCGATCATTGCATGGCGTGCCCGGGCAGCTACGATCCTACACAGTGCGGATGGTGAGTCACCGAGACCAGGGCTGTGCCACTGGGTGTCCCGGGGTACGATGAATCTGTCGCCCCCGCCCAAGGAGAACGCAGCCCCTCAGCCCTTTCTCCATCATTCGTTCCCAGTCCTTACTCCCCGAACCGCCTGGTACACCCGTTGTGGCGCTGCCCACCCCTTTGCGACGGAACTCGATGCCCACTACACGATAATAACTCCAACATTCTCTGAGGCGAAGTTCGCTGGTGGTTTAGTGCTCGGCCACACTCAGGGGACCCCATTATATGCGCATTGTTAAAGCAATTTCAGAGGCACAACTGCACCCGAGAGACGATTAAGACTATTTTCCTATTTTTCCTGCCCTCTAGCAAGTTTAGAGCCCTCCGCATCTTTGCGGCTGAGCGGAGGCCCAATGCTTTCCCTCAGCCCTTGTCTTAGCGTTACCCGCCCCTTAGTTTTCAGCGCGCACCACATACCTCCTGGCCACACCATTTTATCTATGGTGTATTTTCCGGAGTGCCTGTTGAGGGGCTCTTGTCGGTGCTTTCCCGCCCCAAGTGTTCCTTACAGACTCGAGGCACGAGGGATCAGATATAGTGCATGTGTGTGGTCCATATCTCTCTGACGCGGTCCAATGTTATGGCTCTCAGACCGAATGTGGAAGGAACTGGAGCCTGATAACAATCGTCATGAGAGCTCACGGTTAAACTATTGGGGGGCTGGCTCTCAGTGCTTCCTGGCTCATGACTACTCGGGCCGCTCCCGGGCTCCGCCGGACTTAGTTGACTCCTAAGCGAGATATTCAATCCAAGTAGGAGTCTGGTTTACGAAACTAGGATAGATAGGAGGTGGAAATAGAGTTGAGGGAACAAAGTTTGTGGAGCGATTGTAAGTAGAAGACGGACTTCCTGAATGGGAACGGATATGAACAATGCCCGGATTGACCAAACACGAAGCAGGTTACGCCCTCCGACAGGCCGCGATCTACCAAGCAAGGGCACCCGTGCTGCTGCGTGTGTTTAGCCAGTTATTTGCCCACCTATCTGCATCTAGATATTTAAGGTGCGAGGATCTTGCCCTAGTCCCTACGGTTTGACCTCTCGCATCTAGTGAGACTGTTCCTCGCACTCTCTACTCGCTGGGCCCTCATATACTACGAGGTGTTTTCTAAGATTCAAGTCTGTTCGATAGCCATGGCCACTCCCCAATCGACCGCTGCGTAAGTCTGCCACAGCTTATGCGCATTGATTGATACCGTATCTGACCCCTTGTGTTACACACACGCTAGGCCGCCGACGTCCTGGGTCATCACGCGGCTACGCGCGTCGCTAGAAGCTGGGGTGACCAGACACGCCGCTCGGGGGCTGGGCGGTGAAGTACGACGCTTCGTTGCGAGGGCCGCAGGCGGGTGTCACGCACACACCGGACTCGGATTCTGAAGATGAAGGCGTCGAGCAGGGGGGTTTACGTTTTGTCTCTGTTGGACGCGAAGGAGATCTCGTTACGCCTGGTCGAGGCAAGGCGAAAAACCCCGACTTTACGGTAGCTAAAGCAACTGCTATTTCAACTGACGATGTACACCACCTGTACGTCGAGCTGAAGACTGGGGACTTGGCTGTGCTAGTCTTTGAAACCGAGATGGCGGGGTACATTTTGCTGGCTATCCGGGCTATCCCCCCAACGATGAACTTGCCCGTTTACTTCATGCTAATCAACGGGCTCGACACATATGTTTGGACGATGGAAAGGGGCATGGTTATTCCGGGCGTCGTCAGCGTCTTCTCGCTCGCTGAGGCGATGCCTACCTTGGGAGACCGTTGGTGGGAACTGGTGAACGAGATAGCAGACCGGGTTTGAGACGCGGTGTCCGTAGTGCTCGATGGTAATTGTATAATGAAATATTGAATCTGTTCACGATCAAGTTTAACTATATGATCAAGTAACCGCGATCTCAGCAGAGCTGCGCTTGACACTGGACCGCTTAGTGCGGTCGCTGAAATCATGTTGTATAGAATAGAACAGCCGTACTAGGTAGGAAGCTCTAGATAACCCGTCCCTGGTGATCCTATATAGGACTCGGCCCTATGACGAGAAACCTGGTTCAAACGATTGAATAATGTCTCGCATGGATGCAAGCGCTGAAATTCGCCAACCCTACATGAAGAATGCTCCATCATGCCCGGCTCATTGGGATATTAAATCCCTTTTCTGGCTAGTCGTCAAACCCAACATGTGATTGCCATATACACCATATATCATGCATGTCGCCAAATGGCAGTCGCTCCATTGTAACCTTTCATGGAGCTACAGCATACACACTATAGGAACGCATCGCAAGGCGGCAAAGTTTCAACACCATCCACTTGCTACCGAGGAATTCCCACGTGTCTAGCGCAAGGTGGCTATCACCAGGTAGCACATCTTTCATGGACGCCGCATGTATCCACCCTCACAACTAACACCAGCTATCACGAGCCGAATGGAACAACACAGCCACTATCATTCGTCTTGAGATTTGATCCGTGTTGAATGTTGAAACACGTGGGCGACGCGCCTGGGGTGATTTTACCTATTTCGAATTGGATCCGCCATGGATGGGTTAGCCCCTATGTGAAATAGGTCATTAGTAAAATAGGCTTGGCGATGAGCGGAGATTCGGGTTGGGGTGAAGCCAAACTCCGATGTGCGACGAGTGAGAATGGAGCGTGTATGTGAATGGGAGAGTCTATGCTCGTGGGGTTTCCTTCTGGCCGATCGCGACCTCATGGGACTTTTTTCCGTTCCATTGTTGTGAGAGGTGACGTAGGGTACTTGTCTATATACGTGGAAATGACGAGCCGAAAGAAGGTGTTATCCTAAGGAATGAGATTGGCCCTGCCCTGATTCGGGAGTCACTGCCCGCTGGGGATCGTGCATATAGGCGAAAAGTTTTCGAAATGATATACGTATGTGCGTATTACAGACGCAGCCTGGTATGATGTACACTGTGCCCATCCGTGCATTTCACTCGGACCATCGCTAAAGTGAAACATCCAACCAAGACGTACATTTCTTCCAATCTCACGCGCACAGACAAAGCAATCGCTCCCGCCAGTTCCGCCAATTTCGACCAAATGCAGACAGCCGAATCTCACGCCGACCGTGGCGAGAAGGAATGTGGGTGACAACCGGACCCTTTGTTGGCCACCGTCTCTCACGGGAAGAAGAACCGGGACGCGGCCCTGGTTCCTTCCTCTTCCGGGTTCTCCACATGGTGGTGGCCGTGGTGGCGCGGGGTTTTAAGCTAAGATCAAAAGGGGGTGGCGTCGTGAGATGAAAAACATGATCGCGTATGAAACGGTGTGATAACCATTTGAACCGAGTGGTGCTTATGCTGTGGGCGATCGCGTGGGGGCTGCTCCTCGGAGGCCGAACGCCATGCGGTTTGGGAAGTGCATTGAGTGGAGGTCTCGGCGACTAGGCTGTTGAGAGTTAGAGCCAATGGCGTCTCGGAGTGATATGTGGGCACATGACGATTTCGGGCTAAAGAGGTTCCCGCGTGGATATTTCAGTTGATAATGTGATAATGTTGCACCGATGTCCTAGTGTACAATTACAACAGACCACACGACAACAGACGACAGGGAGGTATGGTACAGTACAGGTATGCGTGTATGCGTGGCGTGACGAGGGATGTAAGATGAGGAAAGAGGAGCCAGATGATGGGCAAGGCACAAGAGTGTTCGTGGGATGAGATGAATCCAGATGAAATGAAACGAGCGTAGCCGGGTCGGTTGGAGGATTAGAAACCCAGTCGGCTATTGAGCGCTGTCTCAGCGACGGCACCCCACGAGTTGAGACCCGAGGTCCAGAGCTGGAACCAGACGGCGGCCGTGACAGCGCCAAGCAGGCACCCAGCGAGGACCTGGTTCATCGTGTGGTGGTGCAGTCCGACGCGGGAGAGGGACACGCCGGCGGCCCAGGGGAGGGAGATGACCGAGGGCACGACGCGGACGTAAGGCGAGGCCGGGAAGTGCCAGGCGGGGTGGATCGGGAGGAGGTTGGCGGAGAGCATGATGTAGATTGCGTAAAAGGTGATGGCAGCCGAGTGGGTGCTCGGCATGCTAGGGGAGCGAGAGCGTTTCAGACAGGGTGGCGGCGACGAGAATGGGTGGGCACTTACCCGTAGGTGACCTTGTCGGTGCCGACTGGGCGAGGCTGGCGCAGGACTTTCTTGAGCTTCTTGGCGAGGAAGCAGACGACGATGACGCCGAGGCCAAAGAACGCGATGCCCGCGGAGCGGGTGAGGAGGACGAGGGCGATGGTGGCCGAGATGAAGATGGATTGGGTCTGGATGGCGAGTTAGTAGAGGGGCGACGACACGACAGGGGTACGCACCTCGCGGAAGAGGAGCTTGAGGTGGGGAAAGTCGTTGAGAAAGGCCTCGCAGTCGATGGTGGCAAGGGAAGACATGGCAGAGTGGGGATGCGAGAGCTCGAGTGGTGCTGGTCTCATCGAACGAGCGTCGGCTGCTTTTAAGTCGCTGGTTCACGGGCGCTCCCGCCTGAAATCGGGAGAGCTATACTGGCCCAGGCAGGCGGGACCCGACCCTGAGCCGGCCCCTGCTGAGTCAGCGATCTGGGTGCGCCGGCGGGTCGCTCAACTTGCACCAAAACCGGACTCTGGTCTCAGTGTCGCCACCGCTTCCGCATCGCAGCAATGTGAGTGCGATCGCCTTTGTTGCCGCACACCTTTTTCCCACTTGTTTTCCAGGTTTTCGAGCGGGCGCACGCGCCAGAACCAGTCCGACTTTCTCTCCGACGGCCGCAGGTCCGCAGAGCCCCACTTTCCCACCCGTCCCGTCGACCGCGACAAGGCAGAGGCCGAGCTCACCCTCAACATCAAAAAGGCGACGAGCCCCGAGGAGACAGCGCCCAAGCAAAAACATGTCCGGAGTGCGTTTCACCCGCTGCCCTCACCGCCCCGACTGACGCGTCGCTCCAGAGTGCATCGTCTATACGTGGGACTACCACTCGTCCATGTCCATCTGGACCGGCCTCCGAGTGCAGCCCATCCTGTCCGACGAGGTCCAGACGTTCAAGGCGCTCATTACCGTGCACAAGGTGCTGCAAGAAGGCCACCCGGTGGTACGTCCGCGAGAACATTGCCGCCGCCCCGCGCTAACCCGACCTAGGCAATCCGCGAGGGCCAGAACCAGACCGGCTGGCTCGAAACGTGTGCCCGCACAATCGGGAGCGATGGTATGCGAGGTACGTGCCCTTTGTGGTTCCCGCGATGTACACCGCTCACGCGCCGGCAGGATACGGCTCGCTGATCAGGGCCTATGTCGCCTTCATTTTGTCCAAGCTTCGGTTCCACCGGACCCACCCCGAGTTTAATGGCATGTTTGATTACGAGGAATACGTCTCGTTGAAGAACATCGACGATCCCAACGAAGGGTACGTCGCTGCGCGCCTCGTGTCGACTAGACTGATCGGGTAGTGCTCCTCGTGTCGTAGCTATGAAACGATTTCCGATTTGATGAACTTGCAAGACCAGATCGAGTCGTTCCAAAAGCTCGTCTTCTCCACCTTTCGCCATTCGGTTAACAACGAGTGCCGGATATCCTCCCTTGTGCCGTTAGTCAAGGAAAGCTATGGCATCTACCGCTTCATCACCAGCATGCTGCGCGCAATGCATCGCCGTACGTGATAGTCCGATTTACCATGCTTCTCCAGACGATCCACCATCGATTCCCACGCGTCGCCGCCCACGTCTGACCCGCCCTTTTTTCCTATCCCACAGGAACCGACGTTGGCGACGCACTCGAGCCCCTTCGCTCCCGATACAACTCGCAGCACTACAATCTGCGCAAGTTCTACTACGAGTGCTCGAACCTAAAGTACCTCACCGGGCTGATCAATGTTCCCAAGCTCGGGCAAGAACCGCCGTCGCTCACTGACAGCGGATCGGCGCCCGAGCTTCCTAAACGGCCCAAGTCGACCGCAGCGCCCGCGACACCGCCCCCTGCGCCGTCCCCCGACCCGACCGCGGCGCAGATCGCAGAGCAAGCGCGCATGCTCAAGGAGTACGAGGATCAACAGGCCGCGCTAGTTGCCTCGCGCCAGGCCGAGGAGACGCGCAGGCTGGAGGAGCAGATGTCGCAGCAGCGGTTGTTTGAGCAGGCGCAGCGGGAGCAGGCCGAGCGCGAGAGGCAGGCGCAGGATGAGTTGGTGCGGCAGCAGCAGGCGATGGCGATGCAGAACCAGGCGGCGGGCCAGTTCCAGCAGCTCGAGCGCGAGATGTTGGCGATGAGGGGCCAGTGGGAGCGCGACCAGCTCATGCTCGAGCAGTATGACCGGGTGAGTCCCTTGGCTTGTGGTTTGCGGTGTATTCATTTCGGTTGCAGAGGGTCAAAGCGCTCGAAGGCGCGCTCAACACGGCGAATTCCGACGCGATGGCGCAGGTGGGCAGCAAAGACGACCTCATCAAGCAACTGCAAGACCAAGTCACGCTCTGGCGCAACAAATACGAATCGCTCGCCAAACTCTACTCGCAGCTGCGCACGGAGCATCTGGACATGCTCAGCAAGTTCAAGCAGATGCAGCTCAAGGCCAACTCGGCGCAGGAGGCCATCGACCGCATGGAACGCATGGAAAGGGACATCAAGACCAAGAACCTCGAGCTCGCTGACATGATTCGCGAGCGGGATCGCGCGCGCTTCGATCTCGACCGGATGAAAGCGGTGCGTGGCGGATTCCTCGATCAAAGCGCCACTGACGTTTTCCGTAGAGCCACAAGGAGGACATGGACCGGGTCCGCCGCGACCTCGGCTTTGCAAACGAGCGGGCCGAGGATGCCTCGCGGAACAAGAGCACCGAGGTGACGAGCATGATGTCCAAGTATAATCGGCAGCTCAACGAGTTGGAAGACTCGCTTCGGGTGCGTACAGCATTTAATTTACGGCACTGGACTAACGGGTGTGCGCAGTCGAAGCAAATCCAGATTGACGATTTGCTGCGCAAGCTTGATGGGCAGGACTCGGCGGTCGAGAGGCTGCGCGAGGAAAAGGACCAGGAGATTGCGATTCTGCAAGAGGAGATGGACAGCACGATCCAAAAGATGGCCGAGATGCAAATGGAGCTCCGGACTGTGAGTATGGTCCTTTGTTGGAATTCGGGGTCTGACTCGCGTGCAGTCGCAAGGCATCGTGGAAGAGACGACGAATGCTCAAATCGACACGCTCATCTTGGACAACCGCAAGAAACTGAATCAAATCATTGGTAAAGCGGTTTAATTTCGTTTAGCCTGATCTAACCCTGGACAGACTCGATCCTGCAGAGCTGTGTCCAAAAGATGGACGACGCGATCTACGAGCTCGAGTCGCCGAATCAAAACGGGAACCAGAACGCGACGCCCGAGTACACGCTCTCGATGATCGAAAAGGCGATGAACAACGCGACCGAGTTTGCGATGACGTTCAACCTCTATCTGGGTGGAGAGCCGGGAGGAGACCACGTCGACGTCATCAAGGCGGCCAACGAATACGCGCACGCGTTGTCCGAGGTCCTGCTCAACTGCAAGGGCATCACTCGGCTCGCCAACGACGACAATGCGGTCGACCGGATGATTGCCGATGCGAAACACGCGGGCGACGTCGGCTTGCGGTTCTTCCTCAACTTGCAGTCTTACAAACTCGACTTGATCCCGCAGTCCCAGCGGACAGAGATCCCGTTGCGAAACAATGTCGAGGCGCGGGGTGCTCTTACCAAGTTGATTGACGTGGTCGACAAGTTGATCCCGAAGAACAAGTCGGGTCGTGCGAACGGTGGAGATTTGGGCGATATTGTCGAGCAAGAGATGCTTGGCGCCGCGCGGGCGATCGAGGCGGCGACTCGGCGGCTGCAACAGCTCATTGACCGACCACGCGACGCGTCCCGATTCAGCGCCGTCGACTTGCAGGTCCACGACTCGATCCTCGCCGCGGCCATGGCGATCACCAACGCGATCGGCCGGCTGATCCAGGCGGCGACCGAGTCGCAGCAGGAAATCGTCGCGCAGGGCAAGGGATCGAGCTCGACGCAGCAGTTTTACAAGCGGAACAACCGGTGGACCGAGGGACTTATTTCTGCGGCCAAGGCTGTTGCGTTTGCGACGAACCTCCTGATCGAGAGCGCGGATGGAGTGCTGAGCGGGACGCACTCGCTGGAACAGCTGATCGTCGCTTCGAACGAAGTCGCGGGCGCTACGGCTCAACTCGTCGCCGCGAGCCGAGTGAAAGCATCGCTGATGTCCAAGACACAGGACCGGCTGGAGCTAGCGGCCAAGGCGGTAACCGAGGCGTGCAAAGCGCTCGTGCGGCAGGTCAAGGCGATCACCGCCAAGCAGCTCGAGGCCGAGGATGTGGATTATCGCACGATGGCTGCGCACGAGTTCAAGGTTCGGGAGATGGAGCAGCAGGTCGAGATCCTCAAGCTCGAAAAGGAGCTCGGGGCGGCGAGGCACCGGTTGGGGGCGATGCGGCGGGCCGGGTACCACGCGGAGGAGGAGTAGTTTGTGTGAGCGTCTCGGACAATGTCATACCCACGTTGGAATATACGTTTGCTTTACGGGAGGAGTGTTTCGGATCGGCAGGATCGGTGATGGGTACCGGCGAGATCAGCCACGGCCACATGCATCACTCTCATGTGCCTAGGCTCGTGACAGCCCCATACTGGAAAAGAGCGTGCTTCCGCGCCGAACATACGCCTAGGCTCGGTCCGTGTCGAGCCGCAATAATCACCCGGGAACATCTTTTAGCCCATTTGGGAGGTTTACGTCTACGCAACGTTGCAGAGTCTATGCAGGCTATTCCTATAGGGTCAGTCTTCACGGGATGAACTCTGTTGCGGCAAGTACCGGAATGAATCGTGCCACTGAATAATGTGATTTGAACCTTGATTCCCATTGGAGATTAATAGTTGCTATATGCGGAATGGTGCCTCCGTTCAACAGAGATAAGGTGCTCCTTTGCTTTCGAGTGAAGGGGGGCGGGGACAAAGGCGACGGAACGTACATGTGCTCCGCCGAGAAGCTGACGGGCACGCCGTATGACTCTCTTCGAGAATCAGCCCTGCGCGGTCCGGCAATTCGAAGACTATATGCTATCCCATATGGGGCGTATGCCCAGGTTAAGAGCGTGTCGAGCTCTCTGTGTACTGCACCGCCATGATACTCGGATCCCTGATCGTCGCAGCGCTGAGCCCCTTTGTGCTCGGGCAGCGCACGGCAACGCTCGGACTCGCGAATGGCTATCTCAGCCTCGACCTCGGATCGGCGACCGGCGTGCGACTCGTCAAGGACGCCCAGGTCCTCGCGTCGTTCAAGCCCAGCACGTCGTTTGACTTTGCCCCGTTTGATCGATTGACCCAGCGGCAATACGACGGGTGCGTATCTGGTCTAGTCGCGTGTCCATTCACTCACCACGCTGCAGCAATTACCACACGGGCGACATTGCCCTCCGCATTCGCCCCGTCGGGTCCACCACGTGGTCCGCGGGCGACTCTGCCGTGGCACGCAAGCCTGTCACGGTCCTCGCCGTATCGGGCGCCACCCTTGCCGCGGCCAATCTCGCTCCCACGTTGCCACCTGCTATCACGACGTATCTGGATGTTACCCGCTCGTGGGTGCGTTCCTCGACAGGCGTCCTTGGTCTGCGCTTTTCGCTGCAGAACAAGGCAAGCTCTGCGCTCGAAATCGGCTCGCTCGAGTTCCCGATTGCGTTCAATTCGATTTTTACGGACCGGACCGCGGCTGATACCAACGCCAACTGCTCGCTCGCGGATCCGTATGTCGGTCTGGACGCTGGTTTTGTTCGTGTCGTGCCGTTGAGCGGAACTGGGCCTGTGCTGCTCGTCGTTCCCGCTGCTGGTAGCAAGACCGGTTTCGAGGCTTGGCGGTTCTTGACTGAAAATTCGGGTTCGACTGGGAACGCGCCGTACTACCAGAGTCAGACGTTCGAGGGGTACTATTCTTGGCAGGTTCATTCCCAGGCGTATGCGGCGTCCGAGTGGGCGAGTGTACCGGGCGGGCCGTGGAACGCGCCGTCTAGTGCGACTCTCCAGCCGGGCGAAACTAGGCAGTATGCGCTCGACTTTGTGCTCGCCGATGGGGTTCGTTCGATCGACGACCGCCTGAGTCAAGCGGGCCGTCCTGTGGCATATGGAATCCCCGGCTACATTCTCCCCGCCGACACGCCTGGAAAGCTATTCCTCAAGCACACATCGGCCGTCAGCAGTCTCTCCGTCTCTCCCACCGGCGCGCTCACATGGTCGACCAACACCGACGGAAAAAACGGCTGGGTCGGGTACACCATCACACCTCAAACCTGGGGCCGCTCTCGTCTGACCATCACCTACGCCGACGGACTGACCCAGACGGTGCACTACCACATTTCGCATGGCGCCGTCCAAACAGTCTCCGAGCTCGGAAATTTCTTGACAACCAAACAGTGGTACGAAAACGCTTCGGACCCATTTGGCCGTTCGCCATCGATCATCACGTACGATCGAGAAGTCAACTCGCTCGTCCTGCAGGACCCGCGCGTGTGGATCGCAGGGCTGAGCGACGAGGGTGGCGTCGGCGCGTGGCTGGCGGCGGCGATGAAAAACGCGTTTATGCCTGCCTCGGCCGAGGTTGCCAAGCTCGAGCGGTTCGTAGCCGAGACAGTGTGGGGCGATTTGCAGTATTCGAGTGGGTCGAATGTATTTGGCGTGAAGAAGAGCGTGTTCTTCTATGAACCGGCCCTGGTGCCGACGTACAAATATAGTACGTCGCTCAACTGGGGAAATTGGTGCGTGTATTCGATCAGCCCGTCATCCCAAATTGACAAGTTGCAGGTGGTCTTGGAACAAAGCCAACTCGAACGCCTTTGACCGCGCATACGACTATGTCCACGTCACAGCGCTCTACTGGTCCCTCTACCGACTCGGCCGAAACTACCCAGGCACGCTCAAGACCCAGACCTGGCAATGGTACCTCTCCCAAGCGCTCAACACCGTCTTGTTTGCGACCAATGGCCAAGTTGGATACGCCGACGTTGGTTTGATGGGCGAGACGGTGTTTTTGTACTTGTTGGACGATTTGAAGAGGGAGGGGTTGAGTGCGAATGCAACGGCTTTGGAGACGAGGATGAAGACTAGGGCGACGAGGTGGGGCGGGGAGCCGTATCCGTTTGGAAGCGAGGTAGGTGTTGTGCGTGTGGTGATCTGTGGTGTTGATGGGTTGATAGATGGCTTGGGACTCGACTGGGCAAGAGGGGGTGTATGCGTGGTGAGAACCGATTTTTCTCACTGTTTCATAGATGTTTCTGATTAGGCACAAGGTCGCGGTACTTTGGCTTGAATTCGACTGCCACCAATACGGTCAATTCGATTCTGGGGTATATGCCGACAGTTCCGCACTGGGGCTGGAACGGCAACGCCAGGAGGTGTGTCATGTCTTCTCCTCTTTGACCGAGCTAACGTCCGACCAAACAGATACTGGGACATGATCTACGGCGCGAAACTCCAACGCATCGAACGACAACTCCACCACTACGGAAGCGGCCTCAACGCCCTCCCACTCGTCTCCGAATTCATGTCCCACCCAACCGACTATTACCTCCTCCAAGTCGGCTTTGGCGGCCTGAGCGGACCGGTGTCCAACATCGACCAAGAAGGCTTCGCATCCGCTGCGTTCCACTCGTTCCCTGATACACTCAAATGGGACGCGTATAGCGGAGACTATGGTCCCAATTTCCTCGGCCACGCGCTGAACACTGGTGCATTTTTGATCAACCATCCGAATTTCGGGTGGCAGGCGTTTGGCGGACTCGTCACCAAGGCGGATACCACATCCATCGTGTTCAGCGTGCGGGATACGATGCGTCGACGAGTCCATATCGCCCCGCTCGGTGTACTCTTCACGCTCGACGCCGGCGCATTCGATTCAGTGGAATATGTCATTGCGAGCAAGAGTGTGGCGCTGGGTATTGTTCCTGCTGCAGCCGCGGCCGGTGTACAAGCGCCTCAAGGACGGTTGCTGGTTTCTCAGCCTGCGGTCGTGTCGGGTGTGGGTACGATGGCGCCGAGTGGGACGTTTGCGAAGGATGCCGGCGCGTATGTCGTTCCGTTTTCGGGGGGCAAGGCGACGGTGACGGTGCGCCCGGGTTGAAATGGTGGATTTGGTCGAGTTGGGGGTGGATGTTGTCATCTTGCCGGTTGTCTTGTCTTTTGATTCGGCCAACTCATACGTTTGTTTCGATATATTCTGTGAATCGTAACAGATGCGCTCAAATCTTGACAACAGCCTAGGTAATCGTAAGATCACATATGGTCTTCGGTGTCTTCCAAGTCTAATGAAGCAGCTAACTGTAAGGGCCCAACTAGGTTTGTACTTACTGGGGGCAATCGTTTCAGGCCGGCACACAACCCATTGTTCAGCCAGGCCTAAGTCAGCCGCACCCTTGTTAGGCGATCCAGGTGCGACTATGACATTTGTTCTTACCATCAAACCTATTGGAGGACACGTCCTCTTCCAAACATCGGCAATTGGTGTCATGCTACGCGGAGGTAGATAGGTGTCAATATGCTCACTTGCTACCTCATTCCAATGTTGTACTCGGGGCAATAAATGCAGCACCATCCAGGTTTAACCTCTATCCCAAAATAGGTACCGCAATCTATTGGTCAAGCCTGGGCAAGTGACGGCGTTATTTAAACACAAGATATCCACTGATAAACCACCCTGTCACCTCTGGGTGAAAGGCATCTGCTCAAGAAAGCATTTTACACAAAAATCATCACCATCAACGCCAAAACAGAAATCACGGCACCATAACCAAAAGTAGGACCCAAACCTGATCTCGACCCAATTCCACCCGCAATGACGGAACCCAAGACTCCACTGCACGCTTTCTCGCCGAGTCTCCTGCTAGCTCATCACTCGTTGATGTTGGGGAAGGCACCAATTTGGTCTTTCTGTGGTGCGTTGTGTTTGACCAGTAACACACAAGGGTGACATCACGTAGGGTATAGTCAAGGGTACTCGAGGTAGACTCAGTGCCTTCCCGCCGTTATCCATCTGTCCGACAACATCCGTGTCATAGGGCATCAATGTTCAAGGCAAGACGAAGCTCAAAATACGCCCCTTCTCCTTCTCGTGCCTCTCTGTGCAAAAAGTGTAAACATAAAGCGGTAGTATGGGCTGACTTCCGACGTAAGCAAGTCTTGTCACTGCGAGTCACTCAGAATCAAGGCAATTCATTCCATGTTTGGCGCATATATTCCATACGCTCGTCCCACAGACTCCTCGGGGCATTTTTAAGGCTAAAGTAGAGAAGATCAAAGAGACGCCACAGAGGCATCACGAAACCGGGCTATATAAGGTGGTTAAAATATCCATTAGCCGATTCTATCAGACAGGCGACGTCCTATTAGGCCATATGTGCATGCATGGCAGCAATTTAAAATAAGTGTCTTCTCGGCACCTGGTCATCTGCAATTTTAACTCACCCCAGCCCCTCCCCTGCTTCACCCAGTGTTGCTGGTCCTCCACACAAGACAGTGGGCAATCTTCACCGTACCTACCCGTTTGAGCAGCGAATCGTTTGGTGCACTTACCTTTCAGAGCGGACGGCTAGTTGTAGATAATGATGTATAAGTTCACACAGCCACCTTTTTCCGGGCTGACTGGCGTGATGCGTATATGCAGATATAAGTTTCTACATGTCTGATCAAAAACTATCAGTCTGACAAAAATCCATCAGTCTGACAAAATTGGCTAATGAACGATATTTTGAAATCTGATATAGCCCGGGTTCGTGCTGGGATACTTGTTTGTTTTATCCTTCCTATCACGTTTGTGTTTCCCATGAATTGTTGGGTTAATGGATCGCCGCAAGTCAGTGTGCAAGTCCTAATTTATCGCGTGCGTCAACCTCGTTACTTTTATTATATGACATATTCTCGATGGCATTCCAACGAGATAAACTAGTCCGAGGGTCCCAATGTCATTAAGCTGCAGTCACAGCTACGCTGCTCAGGCACTGCCCCCAAGCCTCTTCTGTGATGATGCAATCGCTGACACTAAGCTCCCCGACTGGTACACCAGTATCTAGACTCCGAAGCGCGAAAGCCAAGATCTGTCGGTTAAGTAACTTGATCACATTGCGCGTTTGCCGCAGCTCCAGCTCTTGCTTGGTGGTAAGCCAGCGTTGGTCTGGGTTGATTACGATCTGGGCATTGGGCCACACGGCAGCCAGAAAGCTAGAGACTAGTTCAACAAAGGGGCTCGCCACATGAAGACTAAAATACGTACGCTGAGATCCTGATGCCATCCTCACTATTGAGCTCATATGTAAAAAGTCTTGTGTTCACGAGATTGATAGTACTATCCCAAAGATCTACTTCAAGCACACCGAATGCGGACGATCTGGGTTGTAAAAGCAATTCCGGTGTTCGTATGGAACTTATAGACGCCATGGATATCTGGGCCCGTAGATACTCGAGATTAGGCATGCTTTGAGCAAATACTTGCAGGCCTTCGAAATCAACCTCGATGTGGAAGAGCTCTAGCCGTTGCAAGGATGGCAAGCCTACTTGGCAGAGCTGGTCGGAGGAACTATCAATACTAAATCCACCATGCTCCTGCCCATAGATCTTCAGAAATCGGAGGGGGAATGCCGATACAGAGTGAAGGAGAGAAGCAAGGTTGGAACGGTTAAGCCCGGGGAAACCCATTTTCGTGTGGCCCAACGAAAGGCTTCGAATTTGAGACTCCTGCCCGGAAAAACGTGATTCTGGACGGCTCGGCCCTTTATCCATAAAATCTATCCCGTCTCCTTGAAAACTGGAAGTAATATCGAGAGAGGTGAGTCCAGCTACCATCCAAGGGAGGTTCCAGAGACGAGCAAGTATCGCTGGACTAGGAACATGGCGGAACGAAAGGCTACGCAAGGCAGGAAACGCATAGTCAGACAAAGCTTCAGGGAGTATGCCTGGATACGAGTCGGTATCTGGGAATGTCACTTTGAGAGACTCAAGTGCGGGTAGACGTTGGAGTACTTGCAGTCCTTCTGCTTGAAGATAAAGTGGGCTGGTGCTGAAGTCACGGATGGCGGTTAGACTGGAGATGTAAGGAAGACAAGAGCAAGAGTTCCAGTTGGGTAAATTATGGAGGAACCCATCGTCGTAGGAACCATAACCAGGAATTACCAGCAAACCCAAGCTACGCAAATCAGGGCAACGTTTTGCTAGCGTATCGAGTAGAAGGTCTCGACCTTGGAGAGTTGCCGATATACAGCTAGGATCCGAACCACTTTTGTGACCAATATGAAAGGCCCGGAGCGAGGAAGAAACCAGTTCGGAGACCCAGCCCATTTTCTCGGCAGCATCTATCTCGCCATCCGGTACTTTGAAAGTCAATGACAAGAGATTAGGGAGTAGTCTTCGACCAGGAGGAACTAGAGTGGGTATCTGGTCGTAAGCTGAAAAGTCCAGGGACCAGCCTTCCCTAGAAATCTCTAAATGTTTAACAAACGAGCAGTGCATATGAAACCGTAGCAGGTTGTCGTAAGGTGTTGGTTCTGGGAGCGCCTGCGACTCGAGCATGGTCAGTTGGGGTAGTACTACATGATGCGAATTGATTCACGATTGACACCCGGTGATTGAAAAAATCTTGAGAAATCGAAACGCCTGGAACAAGAGCAAGCAGTTTTTCAACACCGCTAACATGGTTCCAGAGGAGAGGCTCAAGTAGCCGAAAGAAAGAGGTACAGGTAAGCGCTAGCGATGTCTTGTTCCAATCGTTTTCAAGGAAATTAAATATACACGTGAGTAGTTCCTCAACTTGGAATACTGATGCCGCAGTAGAGGGCCGTGGTGTCGCCATGGCTGTGGACGTAATCCCAAGGTGGCGAAATCAATTTGTGCAGGTTTGGTCCCACTGGGGGCACGTTGTGCTGACCCTCGACACTTAGCCACGCATACAGTTTATATTATTCAACGAGATGAGGACTAAAGAACACGGGACAACTGGCCATCCATATACAAAGTACTACACGCTAACCCATTTATCAGCCAAGAGCCAGGGCACGTATACCGACTGAGGGTGCGTGAATCGCGCACTTCACGACAGTTCGAGAATGGTCAATTAGCTAATTCAACATGCACTAGGTCATACTGATGAGCACGTGCAATGGATGATTAAACCACGTTCAACTCACCATGCGGGTCTTCAGGCTTGCCAACCTGATCGGCGAGCGAGGGTTCTGAAATGGGGACCATAATGGCGGCTTCATCGTCATCGCTTAGGAAGGTGTATAGCCGAACTTCGACATTTCCCCATGTCTTCAGCGTAGAGTCAAGCCCTAACCTTTATTTGGCACATAAGATGATACTTACCGCTAGCGAATTGACCACCACAAGATCATCCGACCTACTCCTCCCATCAATCTCCCTAAATATACCACCGTGTCCGACTAGGATGATGTTCTTCTCGGGTCGGCTGCGTACATAATTGCGCACCCACTTGGCCCGATTCGCAAGGGCCTCGAGCGTGGGAGCATAAAATCCTTCATTCTTATTCCAATCTTCAGTCAGCGGACTCCAGTCTACGCCTTGGGCTGCTAAGCCTTCGAACTCCTCCGTAGCTTCGAGCACCGCTCGGTCAGAACCGGTGTCGCATGGGTAGTCGTGCGTCTCTTGTAACTGCGGCAGCAAAACAACTTTGCCCTGGGGCACGAGCCGCGCGTAGGCCTGAGGAAGCGCTAGGAGGGTTGTGGAGAGTGTCCTACGAAAGGCAGAGGTAAGGATTACTTCGGGAATATTTTGGAAGCTGGGATCGGCTTGAGCAAATTCGACACATTGCTGTCGTCCAAGCGGAGTTAAGTTTGCATCGTGGACTGATTTCCATGCACTCCGATTTAGAATGGAAACAGATACATTAGTCTTAACTGCACTCACTCGAGAAATCGCTATGAACACTGGCAAAAGCGTACTTGGATTAGCCTGCGATCTGCGTGGCCAAGCCCAAGTCCAAGAGTACCGACTTGTGTTCAGCTTGGCCGTGTCGCAATAGATAGACCCGTTTGCTTGTCATAAAAAAGTCTCGATAAGTCTATAAGGATTCTAAGAAAAGTAATCAAAAACGAAGGGTTGTTCGGGGTCGAGGGAAGGTTCACAGCCGATCGGGTGTGTTACTGAGGTTTTTGAAATATCCCTAGCCAGGCGCTAATGCCTGGGGGCTTTGTCATCGTCCAGGATGGCCATAATAATTCCGGCCAAGAGGTGGTCAACTGTTCACAAAACCCAACGAGAACCGACTACCAAGAGGCCCCGAGCAACTCATAGAATTAGGACTACAGTTAATGCTAAGTAATACACCCGTCTACTGCATGTACGTCAAGGACGAAGTGCGGAACATGAACTGGAAGCTATACTGCTTGGTATCAGCGTCCCAATGTGACCAGTTCCAGTCTGGGTTTTCCTCGGCGTCCTCGATCTCGCGCGCAGGAATCCGGAACGCAATGCTTTCATACGGTTCTGCCGCGACCTAGCAACCCGTCAACATCGTTCGAGCACTGAGCACAAGTCTACTCACAATCAGGTATTGATATGCCCGGTTCGGTTGCTCCTTTTTCTGCTCCCACGCGCTCATGAACCGACGTCGCGGAATGACTCCCTCCTTGATCTGAGGCAAGTGCACCTGCACCATCATTCCCTCTTTCGCGCCTCCCCCGCCTACTGCAGCAGCTGTCAGAGGATCGCGCACCTTGGTGACCCGATATCCAGGACGCCCGATTTTGATGAACATTTTGCGTGGCACCGTGCTGGCCGGAGCTGGCGCAGTGATTAGCTGGGTGTCCTTGGCATCACGAGCCGCACGTCGCGCGAGGTTGGTCTGGTGCTTTTTCCCTTGCGTATGGGCCAGGTAGGAACCTTCGTTGGTGTGGAGGGTAAGGCAAAGACGACACTCGAGGGAACCAAGATGGTTGCGAAGGATGTACGGATCCTACGAAGGAATGCCATTTAGCTAGCTACAATTGGACAATCCCAAAGCAAGGCGTACCTTGGCAAGATCTATAGTCTCCAGGGCGAGCTTGCGCAAACGCTCGCGCCGGTCAACATTCGCCTCCGAGGCGCCAGCGACACCTCCACCACCAAATTTGCTGCCAACACGATTCTTTGGGAATTGTTAGAGCCCAGTGTATATCATTAACTGAATAGCCGAATCGTACCTGATAATCTGAAGTGAGTTAGCTACTACGGATGAAAGGATTAGACTCGTTAGAAACTCACCCATGGTTGCTGGTGGCAAGGTCCCAGAAGATCACGTGGATGGTTCCAATGGAGTAAGGGCCGTGGCTAAAGAGTCAAGTGGCTCGCGCTAACCACCACGTTCAACTTGCTCCGTCCCTCTCAAAACCCACTGCCACGCGCGTAATTATGCAGGTAATATTTTTGCCAAAAGGCGGCTGCTGTCGAATCATTTTCCAAACTTACAAGACATATGTGAGGTCTTGCCAATACCGACGAACCCATGTGGGTTACCTTCACGACTCCCTCCTGGGTTTAACATATCATAGAAATTCAGCCTCAAAGCTGTTAGCGTAGCTGCTGTCCTTCATATCCTCCTTAACGTTTCCAGTCGACGCGAGCGAGGAGAGGCAGTGCTTGATTAAATTGCGATAGGATTTCAGCGGACATCTGAGTATGGCAATTGTCCATATCCTCCATTCAATCACCCTGCAACGAGGCAATGACGTTGGTCGGTTCCCGGTAACTCGCTCAGAACAAAACTCAGAGGGTCTCGGCGAACTGTTCTGCGTGCCCCCATCTCCAGACACCCCTGTACTTCGCCAGTTCACCCCTGGACTCTAAAGATGACGGCTTGGACCCAAGTGTCAGTTTAGCGGCGATGTTTTCAATGTGACCTCTCACTAACGCGCTCATCCCCACCCGCGCCTCAATCAGGATGAAAGCTGCTCAAGTCCGGCAGAATGGAGGCGTCGAGGAAATCGAAATCGTCGAGCTCCCGGTTCCGATTCCCGAAGCGGACGAAGTTTTGATCAAAGTGGAATGGGGCGGGATAAATTTTAGTATGTGCTCTACAGGCTACGTCTCATAACGACGATTTCTTACCGAAATCTCTGCTAGTCGACATACTCTTTCGCGATGGGTCGTATCCGCGTCCAACGCCATACGTAATGGGCGAAGAAGGTGCAGGCACAATTGTTTCATTCCCTTCCGCGAGCGAAATGTAAGTAAAAGATCTCAAGAATAATCTGTCAAGCGGACTAATCGTGGGTTTGAAGAACCGAATCCGAGGACTTTCAGATGCGAGGATTCCATAAAGGCGCACGTGCCGTAACGGTACGCTATCTGATACCGGTGGAACGTCATGCACGATCAACTCAGATTTATCGTCCAGTTTGGCAGCTGCTGTTTCGCCGAGTACGTCGCTGTGCAGTGGAAGGATGTTTTTGTGATCCCAGAGGGCGTGAGCACTCGCCTCGCAGCGGCTATCATGACGCAGGGACTTACAGGTCAGTATTGCGTTTCAACTGAGGGTGAGCGACGGACTAGACTAAAATGCGCTATAATTTCAATCCACGTAGCCCTTACCGCCGTGAGGGACGCATACAAGGTCGAGAAGGGAGACACCGTTCTTGTGCACACCGCCGCCGGCGGTGTGGGACTTTTCATATGCCAAGTAAGCATTCGCTCAACCTAGCTACACGAACGGAGCTTACCAATAGGACTTCTAGCTGGCCCGCCATTTTGGAGCGACCGTGATAGGTTCAACATCATCCGAAGCCAAAGCGCGCCATGCAAGAGCCGCCGGCGCCTCGCACGTCATCTTATACACCAAACAGTCTATACCCAACACCGTCCTCAAGCTAACCAAGGGTCAAGGTGTCCAGGGGATATACGACGGGGTTGGCGCAGCGACGTGGAAAGGTGATATGGAAGCAATTGCGGTTATGGGAACGATTGTGAGTCTTGGGGATGCGAGTGGGCCTGTCCCGCCGGTGCGGCTTCATACGCTTGCGGAGAAGAATGTCAAAGTGTGCTACCCAGTGTGAGTTGAATGTCGGGACAGTAAACGAAAAGACTTTTGACCATTCACGTAGACTTCGTAATTATCTTCTGGGACCCCAAAGGTTCCGCAAGTATTGTGCCGAATTGTTCGGGATGGTCAAGTTGAGGAAGCTTCATGTCGAGATATTCAAGGAGTATCCATTCACAACCGAGGGAATTCGTCAAGCCTATGTTGATATGGAGGGGCGAGGGACTATAGGGAAGCTATTAATTAAGGTCAGATCGTAATACTGTACTAGCCTCGACCGTGCGGGGCGATGTGCTTTCATACTTAGTTGATGTCATTGTTTTGAAACTCGTAATTGTAAACAATATTTGCCAATCCAAACGCGGACCGAACCCAGAGTCGGCGGGAATAAACTTCAGGCGCATATCAACTGAAGACAATACCAGGAGATCCCCCACCATCTCCAGATCAGTAAGTTCGAGGGTGCTTTCACGCCACGATTTTTCTGTTTTGATATTTCTTATCTACAGACGATTGTGGCTTCAGTGGTTTCCCAGTGCTGGCACCTAGTTGGGAACTCCGTGGTTCAGGCAGAAGTGTGTTTATTAATATAATCAGCACAGTGGCTCTGAAAACCGATCCACGAAAGTAATAGCCCGTTTGTACAACAAGACGCAGAGTCTGACAGGCGAACGGTAGATACCGTATACTCAACAGCAATGTATCGCAAGCCTACGGGTTGGAGACGCGCCGTGAGCCCGGGAGTTTCGCCCATTTATCCACTGCTCATAAATCACATACATGTATGCGCTACTACATGGGATAACATATATATAGCTTGGTTTGTACGTTGCTAGCTGTATCAGGCGGGAATTTAATCTGATATCGACCAAGTCACTCAGAGTTACAAATCGAATAGGTTATTTGATAGGGGGCGTATGGGTTGGTTTAACGCTATGAAACCAGAATACGGCATGAGTGCCCGATAACTGTTCCAAGTTTACCCGCGTGCTACGCCACACAATCACTCTCTCCGCCTCTTTCGTGTCCGGTGGGCATGATGACGCCAGTCCGGAATGTGGCCATCGAGACGCCCGGTCCAAATGCCCCCGACGGGGTTATTACAACACTGGATCCTGCCAGCCACTCTTCTGAAGTTGAGAACGTGTAAAGCGAACAGATTAGACGACTACACATCACGCTGCTAAAAGCGGTGTATAAACTATGATCCGTCAATTTAGACACCGAATCGTGAACATATAAATGTGTACCCACCCGGAACCGACAGCTGCTAACCCGATAGCAGGAATCATTCCACCAACGCATGTAAACAACATGACAAGGAGGACGGCTATATAAAAGAAAGAACCACTAAAGCCGCAAACCGTCAGTCAAACAAAACAAATTTAATGGAATATTCGACACACTCTCTAAGTAGTTGATTTAGCAGTGGTGTTGCTCCAAACTCGCCCACTAGCTGTCTGGTTCTCCATACAGTGGTGACAAACACGACGGTTTCGAATATAAAGGGAAATATGAATGGGAGCCAGGGGTGCGGAGCGGGACGGATGAAACACCCGACGAGTATTCCTGGTACTAAAACGAGTAAATGAACGGTCCGATTTTGTGAACCACAGTCTTACAAGGGTTATCAAAATATGTGTGTCGCTTTATGTGATATCAAGTGAGTGCAATCCAGGAACACGAAATAATACTTACTTCCGTTTGACTTCTAATAACGTAGATCTCAGGCACCAGCAATGTTACGAGACCAACGAGAAGTAGACTTTGTGGAGCCGGTGAGGAGCCAAATTCCAATCACAACGCAAGCCGACCTTACATTAAAATATACTGTCTGGGTGGGAATCAGTAACGCCAACTTTGAGCGCGCAAATGCACTTACTCCTGGCCGAACAATACCCAGCAACGTACAAGAACGATGGCTGAAAGACATACAGCTGATGTTTGGAGCATCCTTAACTTAAAGCTCACCTGAGATAAGGGCACCTGAGAAAACGCAGCCATATGAATAGACGAGTACGACCGTTTTACATCTGTTAGTTCACCAACATGAGGCGCACAATGTCCTACATGTTAGGGAATATACGAACGACTAGATATTTGTCGTCAGAAACACGTTTTTCATATATGGATAATAAAAGGCGAACCGATGGGGTCATTGAGGAAGCGATGAAGGCTGCTAAAATGGGTTCGGTCGATAGTCTGTGTCAAATCAGACACTGATAAAACGCACTCGCAGCATTGATACTAATTGTGCTTATTCAGTCAGGTGGCCCGAGTGAGGACGAAACAGGCGACCGTACTTACGGTAATACAACAAGGGGCGTGTAGCGGTTAAGGTAGTAGATTACCCGGGCAAACGTCCAGCGGCTGGACCAGACGTAAGTTATCTCGCCGTCTATACGGGTGAATATATCGTAGATAAGCATCATGTAGGACGCCACTGTTGGAGAAAGCGAAGATTTAGAGAACATATATGCGTGAAGACAGGCAGCCTACTGGCGAGATACTTCGCATTTTCCACTTGGGAATGTTGTTGAATGATGATCTCAATCAGCTCAACGTCTGCGCTGGGCGACATCAAGGCTATGGCTGCACGAGAAGAAACTAAAGGGCGCCCAAGTCAGTAACAACCATCGGGGAATGGAGAGGGCAATCCAGTGCTGTTTATATACAGCCGTCCTCCTCGATGCGTCAAGATGGTTCCGTTTCCTGAGCCAAAAGTGAATAGCGGCGATGGGCTTCTGCACTACATCATTTAATAAACTGACATGCCGTACGTGAGTACAAATAGATATCAAAGAGGACGACTGTATACGAGCGCCCTCAATTCTGACACGTTTGAGTCTCTAAGGCTCGGTACCAATAGAGCGCCACTATTCAATGGGCCTTTTTCTCGACCCTCCAAGCTAGAAACGTCAATGCCGATGACACCTCATTTCTCACACTCAGCCTTTGGGCCGGGACTTTGGGTTGTGCCCGGATGTCTAGTGACGCAGCGCCGAGTCTAGCTTTCGCGGTGCGTGTGGGAGATCCAAGCCACCGAAGGCGGCATTGGATGTTGGCCGGGCCGCCCAGACTGCGAGCGTGGGGATCGCAGGCTTGGGCGAGGCACTAGACTCGGTATATATGCGCACGTCCAGGCGTGCTTAATTGTAATAGCAAAAAAGGGGGGGATGGTGGGAAATGAAAAACCACGAGGTCGCAGACGGCGTGCCTCGGTGGTGGGCCTCTACAAGAGGCCGGGGGCACGTGATACGTGCCGGTCCCTCTCTTCTGCGGCTGAGTAGAGCTTGTGCTTCCTCCGCAGGCTGCGTCCCACAAGCTCCCAATGAGCGCTAAAGCGGGCGCCCGGTATGAAGCATTCGACGGGGTTGGCACTTGGGTGCTCTTCTTGTAAATTCCGCTCCGCGGCGTTTGAGAGCTTAGGCGAATTAGGTAGAAATGGGGACTCGTTGGCCCTTGGATCAAAGTTAGGGCAGTCTATTCACGCAGCAGAAAAGTTCCACAGGAAAATATCGCCCTTGGCACTGGCTCAGTGTGATGTGATCAGCCGGCTTTAGCTCAGGTGCCGCTGATGGGGATGTCGTGATGAATGGGCGCTGAAGGGAATCCACACCGAGGCTTTGATGGTCCCCCGTTAACTGTGCGAGATACACTGGACATCTACTAATTTATTCAGGTATATGCAACAGATCGATACATGTTTGGTTGCATCCTGGGCTAGTTTTCCACCCAATCGAACGAGCACGGCCGGGTTGCCGCATTGGGGAATCGACGGCGCAAGCAGTAGCTCAAGTGAGCCACAAGCGTCTATTATACACATGGTAGAAACGACTCCGGTCCATCCAGCGCAGAAGACTCTCCAATAATCTCGGGCAACCCACTGAACCACTACACACCGGATATAACATACAAAACGACCGGGCGCACACTATGCTACAAAACTATTACCCGTGCCTAGTTACTGTCCGCCAAGGGTGGTGCGACCGCCAGTCTGGAACGTCCTCATAGGGATACCCAGCCCGAACGTTCCCGAGACATTCCCTGCAAGAATCGAAACAGTTTCGGTATTCCCAACCGTGTAGAGCGAGAATATGAGGCGGTTGCACATTACGCTTCCTAACGCGGCGAACGTACTACCATACAGTCAAATGATAAATGACAATAAAAAATGAGATGACTGGCAAGTCACTCACCCAGAGCCAATTGCTGCTACTTCAATGGCAGGAATTGTTGCGCTGATGCAAGTGAAAAGGAGGACTAGCAGAATGGCTACGTAAAAAAATGAACCGCTGGTGTAGTAGAACGTCAGGTCAAGTGGGATGAGTAAACGTAAGGCGCACTCTTTAAGCAGCTGGTTCACCAACGGCATTGATCCAAACTCGCTCACTAGCATTCGGGTTCTCCACACCATGGCTACGAATACGATGGTCTCGAATATAAAGCCGAAGGTGAATGGGAGCCAAGGGTTTGGAGGGAGGAGTATGAAGCAGCCTGTGAATATTTCCGGAACTAAGGCTGGTCGGTCAGCGCCTTAACTTTCTTTAATGTGAGCTTACGAGGGTTGGGGAGGTAGGTAATATGCTTGATATATTATTAGTGAAGCAGGGTTTCGCAAAAATGGGATCGAAACATACTTCTACTTGGCTAGTGATGACAAAGACGGAAGCTACGAGAGAGGCTGCGAAGCCTATAATAAGCAGGCTTTGCCGGACATAAACGGACAAGCTGTGAGGGCAAAGTCTGGGGCTTACATTAGAATATATTGTCTACGGTGTGTATCAGCAATCTAGGTCTTCAAACTCTCGAATCAGCTTACCTTTTACCAAATAGCGCCCAGCAGCGTGCCATGACAGTGACTAGGAAACTATAAGTGCCTGAAGCGGAATTTGGAAGTCTACGACAAACCCGAAATAAGGGTACCGCAAAGCATACAGCTATGGGTATAAATGTGGATTGTCGTTTTGCACCTGTCAAAACCACTCGTGAGTTCCTAGGCCAGACACGTTAGCGAACACGCGAACCACTGAGAGGCGTGGTGTTAGGATCCCGTTGCTATTACTTGGCAAGGAAGGACGAACCGGTGGTGAAACTGAAGGGGAGAAAAGTACTGGAAAGCCCCGAGTAAGAACGTGTGCCCAACTGGGTGCCAATAACACCCACTTATTACATTGATCCTAATGTCCAAAGTCATTGATAAATTACCGAGAAGCTTGCAGCGAGTAATGCACTTACGGTAGTATAAAGAGAAGCAAGACCCGGTTGAGAAGGTAAACTACATGGGCGAACGTCCAGCGGCTCAACCGCATATAGGCTATTGCGTCATCCAGACAGATAAGGATGTCGTAGACTATTAACATGTATGATGCCACTGTTGGTATGCATTGAGAATGGTTTGGAAGGATATAGGCACAACATTGTCAAACTTGCCTGCAAGGTATTTGGCATTTTGCACTTGGGTTTGCCCGCTGATGATGGCACCGATGAGTTCAGGGTCGATACTGGGCGTCATAGGTGGTCGACCGGACATGTTCAGGGCCAAAAGCGGAGAGAGCGGGCTTGACTGCCTCGGCTGCCTATATATACCTGGACCTGGAATAACATCGCTGTTGCCCGTTTCTCAAATGCTCCCTCAAACATCAACTGGGGACCTGTTTGTCTCGGATTTGTCACCGGCATCTCATGGCGTGATGGGGGGTTAAACGATTTAGCACAAAAACGAAGCCAACCACAATTCGCCCTTAGCTCCGGGAGCCTGCAGGTGCACAGGGAAATCATATCTGGTAAAATATCTCCCAGCGATCATGAGCACCAGAATTTGAAGTTGTGGGCACTCTGCATGCCTAACATCCACAGTTGTTGGTCTATATGCCACAGACAATGATAACATGCAGGTATAAACTCCATACGCCCCAACTTGACAGACTCCCGTGGACTGGCCCAGAGCGCCGCAGGACCTCAGGGGCCCGCAATTCCCAGTTGTTTGAGTCAGCTAAGAGACAGGTCAAATTAGGTGAGCGCGTTACCCGCAGAAAATGGCAAGCGCAAACAGTGACACGGACCGTTTTTCAGGCACGGGGGCAGTGGCGTGATCTTGGTACATTGGCTTCCGGCAGGGACGGTGAAAGCGCCAGCCTAAGATATATAGGGCAAGTGCAATCCTTCCGCGAAACACTTACTATAGACACCAAGTGACCGCGTTGGCAGGACATTGAGAACGCATTGCATGTTTATACATGTTTTGGAAAGTACGTCCGTCATGTGGCTGTGGTCAGCGCTTGGACCACTCCATTTTCTGATCTCCTACCTCTGCCTCTCAATCGTTCTCTTCCAACTCTCGCAACTACAGCCACCTGCAGCACACTCGCCGCACTTCCCGCCTCCAACGCACGGGTGTTACTCAAGCCACAGCCGAAACGGGCAACAGTTTACAATGGATACAGCGAGGTTCGTTGAGCCGAAAGTCGAGGATCTTGGCTGATGTACGGTGCAGCTCTGCTCTAGGGAGTATGGAAACATAACATACACCGGCGCACGGAATCGTACGCCGTTGGCTCTGACAGTCGTTCGTACCGTCCTGTAAACAACGGAATGTCGTGCCGATTGTACCGTTTCTGTTTTGTGTTGAGGTAACTTGCGGCGAACCAAGACCACGGCGTCACTCGGCAGCTTACACACGGCATTCGCCTCTTGCAGGTACTTACAAGCCCATAGCTAAAACGGTGCCATCCACCTCTGCCATGCGTCTTGCGTACGTTTATCTTTTCTGGTCGCCCTTTGTCGTTCATACACCTCCAATTTGTCACTGCTATTGTACGACGGCGGCTTGCTCTCCGACTACCTCAAAAAAAGTTGAATCATGGGTGGGCAATAATCC
The DNA here is from genome assembly GCA_019616945.1 of Ceratobasidium sp. 414. Taxonomy (NCBI): domain Eukaryota; kingdom Fungi; phylum Basidiomycota; class Agaricomycetes; order Cantharellales; family Ceratobasidiaceae; genus Ceratobasidium; species Ceratobasidium sp. 414. The sequence continues at coordinate 34,622 of WSTK01000138.1, read as the reverse complement.
AAACCGGGACATCACCATTTTCATCGTCAACCAACCTGCAGCCTCATTCGCATCGTCTTACTGGATCGCCTCGCTCGTCGACGCATCCTCTGTACCCGAGACTGTCGCGGTTCAAGCCCATGCAATGGGTTCTCACAAAATTCTCCAACATCTGGGAAACCACGTTTGACATGATGAACACAGTGTTTCCCTGCACGCTTGACCGAGCCGCAGGGACCGCGGGAGGCATGACTGGTTTCTCAAATCAATTCTTGGATACGTATGCGACGATAGTCGACGTTCAGTCCTTGGTTCCTGACAAGGCGAGCCTCGACCAGACGAACGCTGTTGGCGGAGTTGGGTCCCTCGGTCGGGAAGCCCAGACGTGTGCGGCGTTGAACAGAAGCAGCGGAGGTTTTTCGTGGTTTATGTGAGTCTTTGTTATTTTCATCCACCGGCTCAAGACATGCTACATGCAGCCGATGGGGCATTTTAACTCACTCGCGGTTCCAATCCTGCCTATAGGCTCGGACAGAGCGGTCTTTAGGATCGCACAACTTCATATACCCGACTCGGTAACAAGCTAATGCGTCCGACCCTGCCCTAAACCTGTCTCGAAGACGATCACCTCTCAACACCACCCCCGAACGCTAATACGCCGTACCTGTGCGCTCTTGGTCCCGTTACTGCCCACCGCCGAGAACGCGGGATGATATCACCGCGCTGACCAAGTTGGAGGAAGCGCATCGGACGAGAAGCATCAGGAGCGATTACACCACGCTGGAGAGGCCGTTCCGACCTGGACTATTCGTATCAGATAGGAATCCCTAGTAAACCGCACCTCCAAAGATTATCTGAGTGAACTAGTCCCGACTCAGAGTCGTCAACGTTCTCGCCTACCCGATTGATTCATGACAGGATTTGGTACCCATCAACCTCTCGTATAATTTCATGGGATGGGTGGTGCATGCGTGAATGTTGGAACTGGAAGCGGTGCGTGCTGTTTAGTTCCGACGCGACGACCTGACGATCCGCCGCCAATGTTGTTGCGTATCACATGTGGGAAGCCTTCAATATACATTCTCCCTGCCGACACCCCCGGAAAACGGTTCTTCAAGCACAATGCGGCCGTTTGCAGCGCATAGTCAACTAGCACCGACGGCGACAACGTGTGTCGTGTGCACCATTGCACCCAAACCTGGGGCCGCTCCCGACTTAGCCAGGTCAACCACACTCTACCCGAGAGACATGGGGGCGTCATGAGGCATGGGCGCCGAAGGGAACCCATACTGAGGCTTGACAGCCGCCGTTAGCCGTGTGAGATATACTGGACATCTACAAGTTTGTTCAGGTATATGGGACGGATCAATATATGTTCGGTTACATCCTGAGCTAGTTCGCCATCCGATGTACGAGTTTCCACATTGGGGAGTCGACGGCGCAAGCAGCTGCTCAAGCGGGCTACAAGGGTCTATTGTACACACGTTAGAAACGATTCTGGTTCATCCGGCGCAGAGGACCCCCCCCCCCCCCATCAATCTCGGGGAACGCGCTGAGCCAGACACATCGGACACAGCATCCAAAACGGCTGGGCGCACACTATGCCACAAAAGTATTACCCGGGCCTGGTTCCTGCCCACCAAGCGTGGTGCGATCGCCAGCTTGGAATGTCCTCATCGGGATACCCAGCCCGAACGTTCCCGGGATATCCCCTGCAAGTGTGGAACCAGTTGTCGTGTTCCCAAACATGTGGAGCGAGAATATGAGGCGGTTGCACATTACACTCCCGAAAGCGGGATATATGCTACAACACAGTTCAGGTGGTAAGCAACAGCGAAAGTGGGATGACTGGCAAGCCACTCACCCAGAGCCAACGGCTGCTGATTCGATGGAAGGAATTGTTGCGCCGATGCAGGTGAAAAGGATGGCTACCAGAATGGCTGCGTAAAAAAACGAACCGCTAGTAGAGCGTCAGGCCAAGTGGGGCGAATGAACGTAAGGCGCACTCTTTGAGTAGCTGATTTACCAAAGGCATTGGTCCAAACTCGTTCACTAGCATTCGGGTTCTCCACACCATGGCTACGAATATGAGGGTCTCGAATGTAAAGCCGAAGGTGAATGGGAGCCAGAGGTTTGGAGCGGGAAGGACGAAGCAGCCCGTGAATATTCCTGGAACTAAGATTGGTTGGATAGAGTCCCAACTTTATTTAAGTAAGCTTACAAGGGTTAGGGAGGTAGGTAGAATGCTGGACATATTATTAGTGAAGCAGGATTTCGCAAAAATGGGATCTAAACATACTTCTACTTGGACAGTGAGGACAAAGACAGAAGCTACGAGAGAGGCCACGAAGCCTATGATAAGTAAGCTTTGCCAGACCATAAGTGAACAAGCTATGAGGGCAAGGTCTGGTGCTTACGCTAGAATCCGCTGTCTACGGCGGACATCAGCAATCTGGATTTTCAAACTCTCGAATCAACTTACCCTCGGCCAAACAGCACCCAGCAACGTGCCATGACAGTGACTAGACGACCATAAGTACCTCAAGCGGAATTCGGAAGTCTATGACAAACCCGAAACAAAGGTACCGCAAAAAATACAGCCATGGGTATAAATGTGAATAGTCGTTTTACACCTGCCGAGCCATTCGTGAGTTAGCCGGTTAGATACATTAGCGAACACGCGGACCCCTAGGGGGCTTGGTGTTAGGATCTCGTTGCTATCGTCCAACAAGGAGGGACGAACCGATGGTGAGACCGAAGGGGAGAGAAATACTGGAATGACCCAAGTAAGAACCTATCCAAAACCGGGTGCCAACAACACCTACCTATTAAATTGAGCCTAATCCCCATAATTAGCCAGAGTTTCCCAAAGAGCTTGTAGCTAGTAGACGCACTTACGGTAATATACAGAGAGGCAAGACCCGGTTGAGAAGATAAATTACACTGGCAAATGTCCAACGGCTGGACCGGATATAGATTATCTCATCATCCAAATGGATAAGGATGTCGTAGACCATTAACATGTATGATGCCACTGTTGGTGTGCAAAGAGAAAGGTCCGGAAAGGTATACGTCTAATATTGTCAAACCTGCTTGCAAGGTATTTGGCGTTTTGTGCTTGTGTTTGCCCACCGATGATCATACCAATGAGTCCAGGGTCGATACTAGGCGTTATAGGTGGTTGACCGGACATATTCGTGGCCAAGAGTGGAGAGAGCGGGGTGGGATGGTCTTGGGCTACCTTCGCTGTTTATATATACGGTAACATCCCTCTAATGCTCCCAAACATCGATCGGGGATCGACATGCATCTGTGGCGTGACAGCTGGTTGAACCTTTTTTTAGCACGGCAACGAAGTCAACCACAATCCACCCTTAGCTCAGGAATCCCAGCGAACAACGAAAACCTCTTATGCCTTATGAGGCACGGCTGGTGAGATGTCTCCGTGTTGCCCGGAACCAAGCCCCTGGATCAGACCCTTATTCCATCCTAGGTGTGGGCAACCCATGGACCTAGGGAAAGGTTGTTGTATTAGTTAGTTGTAGTAATGAAAGTTGTAGAGCAACATCGAAAATAGTATGTCGCATCATTTAGGAGGCATTAATCTACATACCTTGGTGGGTAAAAAGCGACGCACGGGGGAAGGATTTTACTACAGTATGTCTTGAGCAATTTGCAATCGGTCAAACGGTAGGCGCCGTGGCAGGCTTGCAGCCTGCGAGCAACTTTCACGACTGCAGCTTGCTGGAATCCTTGATATACCGGTTAAAACCTGTCTACAGGTTACTAACTGCTATTATACTAATGTTTGGTAATATATACATGACGAATCTACAGCTATGGATAATTTACCCTCTCCTCCCGGTCCACCCGGAGGCTCTGGTGGCGAAGCAACACGCGAGAGGATTATCGAGGGAACTCTGGAGCAAATGGCCTCATAAGGCCCAGCCCCCTCCCCCAGTAGGATAGAATCTACCAAGCCCTCGTGAGACAATTGGCTGGCAGGGTCTAAGCGAGGGTTTGGCTCCAGGCGAGTCTCCGTGTGCCGGAGTGGCCATGAAGGCCAGGCTCCGAAGTAGCAATACTTTGCGTGTCTATAGCAGCACCCACGGCCGTCGTTAGTCTACGCACCATAGCCCGGCTCGACAGACTCCCGTGAACCGGTCTAGCGCACCGCAAGACTTTAGCCCGGATGGCAATTAGGTATTGTGGAGTGCAAACATGCTACCGTTCGTGGTGGTGTATGCACTCAGCCGGGTATATGCGCTGGGACTTTGCATCGGGATGCTGTCTACTGTCTGCGGAAGCACGCTGGTGCGTAGATAGAGACCAATGATTCTACTACTCTTGGGTTTCTCAGCCCGCTCTTTGTGTTTGTCTGTGCCGAGGTATGCTAGCGACAATTTCCGCATGTCAGTCCGACGAGATAGGTCATCAGGCGCCAATGAGCAACCAGAGGACCTTTTTGAGCACCGCGCATGACGCCAACAACATGACGCTTCTTGTTGCCAGTGGCGGTCGAAGAGAATTACAGTCGTCCTCCTCGATGTGTATCTCGTGCTCATGATGCGTGAGTGGGACGCGGCCTGTAGAGGAAGCGCTGGTACTTGGGCTACCTGTGTCACGTGACAATTTAATCCTGAGCCCCTATTACCGCAGGCAGCGCGGGAGGCGCGCCTACGTCTTGACCTCTGCTTTCAAGCCCAATCCACACCTGACCCGCCTTCGGCGGACAGGGCTCCCCCTACCACCGTGACAACCGTCGCCTGGTCAAGAGCGTGCTATGTCATACATAATGTAAAACATATGCTCTTCCACACTGTCAGTCTGGCTGGTGTGCGCGGAACGGATGCGGAGTTACCATATAGCATGACGGCCTATAGGTGGGCATATCGCCACACGAAGCTACCCGCCCGGGAGTTCGTCAGGAAAATATTGCCATTGGCGCTGGCTCGATCTGACATCAGCCGGCTCTGGCTCACGTACCGGCTGTGGAGGTGCCGTGGGGCATATGCACTGAAGTATACCCACACCAAGGCTTATATGGCCGCTATTAGCCGTATGGGATATACTGGACTTCTATTAATTTGTTGAGGTATATGCGATAGGTCGGTTACATCCTGGACTAATTCACTACCCAATTATGAGTCACCACATTGGGGAATTGACAGCAGAGATCGAAGCCGCTCAACTGAGGCGTCTGTTGGACAATAGAAGCGACTCTGGCCCATTCAGTGCAGAGGACCCTCCGTCAATCTCGGGCACACACTGCACCAGTACACACCGGACACGCCATTTAGACCAACATGTCGCGCACTATGCGACGGAGCTATCACCCGCGCCAAGTTCCTGTCCACCAAGTGTGGTCTGGAATGTCCTCATCGGGATACCCAGTCCGAACGTTCCCGAGACATTCCCTACAAGAGTCGAAACAGTTGTCTGGGTCCCAAACACGTAGAGCGAGAATATGAGGCGGTTGCACATTACGCTTCCAAAAGCGGTGAATATGCTACAACACAGTCAAACGATGAATGGCAAACAAAAGTGGGATGACTCGCAGGTCGCTCACCCAGAGCCAACGGCTGCTAATTCGATGGAAGGAATTGTTGCGCCGATGCAGGTGAAAAGGAGGACCAGCAGAATCGCCGCGTAAAAAAACGAACCGCTGGTGTAGTGGAACGTGAGGACAGGTGGGACGAGTAAACGTAAGGCGCACTCTTTAAGCAGCTGGTTCACCAACGGCATTGATCCAAACTCGCTCACTAGCATTCGGGTTCTCCACACC
>WSTK01000138.1:0-22112 GCA_019616945.1 Ceratobasidium sp. 414 | reverse complement strand
CCTCCCCGCGCACCCCCCCCTCCCTCTCCTCTAACACCCCCATGCCCGGTGCGGGGGCGGGGGGGGGGGGGGGGGGCCCCCCCCGGGGGGGGGGGCTGAGTTGTTGGAAGCTGGATACATGGCAGTTGAAAGTTGAAGTTGGAATTTTTTTCGAGTGGGCGCATCTTCATTGCACCATTCCAGCGTTTCCATACCTACTTGTGACGCTCTTCTTGGTCCCGCTCACTAACCCTGCCATCAGACCTGATCAAGTACCCCGAGAGCAAATCTGGCACACCACCAAAGCGCCTCAACGGTGCTTCCCCTCAAAGTTCCGCCGGCACTCCCCCGTCTGGGTCCCCATCCGAGGCGAGACGTCTACCTGGTCAGAATGCGGCAGATCCTAGGAGCGCACCGAATCCCACGGACAGCCGGGTCCAACCAAATGTGACGGACAGGCAAAATGCCCCAGACAGCCGAATGCAGCAACCAGATGAATCGCGTCGGGGCGCGCAAAGTGTCGATGAACCTCGGCGCGATCGGGATCGGGAAGAAGCGCGGCGCGGCGGGCAGAGCATCGACGACTCGGGCTCGAGTTGGAGACAAACACCTGGAGGCCAGTCGGAGGATGAGGGGCGGAGCGGTGACGAGACGAGGCGTGTGGGGCGCGTGCGCTCGCCGAATGGGGTTGCGCCCGTGGGGCAGTCATTGGGCGTGGTTGGTGCGGCTGCTGGCGTAGGTGCTGGAGTTGGGGGACCGCCGCCTAGGCCGCCGCGGAGGTCAGAAGACGAGGGCGTGTTGGATCGGGCGAGGTCTCCTCCAGGATCAGGGCAGGGACAGGAGCAGATGGAGAGGGCGCGGAGTCCACAGGATGCGTCCGCGAGGCCAGCTCCGGAACCGAGGGTGCCACAAGAGCAAGTCGAGAGAGCACGTTCTCCCCAGGATGTAGTCGAACGAGCTCGGTCGCCCCAGGAGCAGGTCGAACGGACTCGAACGCCTCAAGACCTCGAGCGGGCTCGCCCGCCCCAGGACCGGACGCGTTCGCCTGCTGAAGCCTTGCGTGCCAAATCCCCCGTCAACATGGCCGCGGTTGCGATGCGTGGTCAGGCGGGCACGCCTGGGAGTCGGAGCAATTCGCCTGCTGATGCGCTAGGTGTGCGGGAGGTCAACGGGCCTGGGCACGTTCGTTCTGGGAGCGCCATTTCTGCTCGTGGCATGGTGTCGAGCAGTCTGGCGGCTGGAGATGAGCTCGATACTCTCAAGCGCCGTGAGGTGTGGATGCGGGCGGCACTCGCTCGGGCTGCGAATGCTGGATTTCTGTGGACGGACCAGGAGGAGGTTCAGGGCGATTGGGCCGTGGGCGATGGGTTGGCAGATGTAGTAGTTGGGCTGAAGCAGCAGCAGGCGCGGTTGCAGGTGAGTTGATTCGATGGGATTATTCTTTGGATTTGTACTGAGGCCGGAGTTAGTCGACGTTTGCAACGCAGATCCAGTCCGCGTCCGATCGGCTGGTTGAAGCTGAGCGCGTCAAGACTGCGGCGTTGCAAGAGGCTGCGTTTTGTCGGGCAAAGCTCGCAGCGTACGAGGCGGGCCTTGAAGGAGACTTAGCCAAGCTCGAACGCGAACGCACGGTGAATTTGGAGAGGTTATTGGGCGCCGCATCGAGCGAACGCGCATCCCTGGAACGTTTCCTTCTCGAACGAACCGAGGCTCTGGCCCTGCAAGCGCAACTACGCGAACAAGCCGAAGAGCAGACGGCCGAGACCATGCGCCGGGCGGAGATTGCGGAGGAGGAAAAGGAGCGCGCCGTCGCAGAGCAAGCTGATCTACTGGACCGGAACGTGTTCCTCGAATCATCGATGCGGGACCACGCGGAGAAGATCGTCACGATCCAGTCTGGCGCAGAGCAGCACGAGGCCGAGCATTCCGTAACACTGCGCAAGCTGGACGAGGCGTTGGCGCTGCGGGACGAGCATCTACGTGTGCTACAGCAAACCCAGGAGGCGCTCGCCGCGACTAGCGCTCGGACAGACGATCTTGAACGGCAGTGGGAGCGTTCACGCCAAGTTATCCAATCTCTTGAGGCCGAGCAGGCCGAGATGCGCGCCGAACTCGAGGCACGTACGCAGGAATCCCAGACGGCGCTCGGTCGCCTCGAGGAGGTCGAGAACGCGTGGGCCAAGTCGCGCGAAGAGGCCGACGCACACCGGCGCGCGACTACTTCTGGTTTGGGGACACTACTCGACTCGCACCGCGAGCTCCGAGCTGACGAGGACCGCGCGACGCGCGGACACGCCGAGAAGGTGCACGCGATGGAGATGGAGCTCTCGTCGCTACGCAAAATGCTCAAGGAGGCCGGGAACCGAATCGGCGAATCTCAGTCGGATCTCGTCGCACACCAGAAAAAAGCCGGTACGGCTCAGACAGATGCTGCGGCCCTTCGAGCCCAACTTGGCGGCGTGCGGGCGCAGCTGGCGACGATCGTGGCGGAGAATGGGAGGTTGAAGCAGGAGGTAGCGATGAAGGAGGCGGCGGTGCGTGAGCGGGCGAGTGCTGCGTCGTCGGCCGAGGTCCGGTTGGGGATGTTGCGCAAGTACTTGGTCGACAACGGGATTGTTGTGGATGAGGAAGATATCAGTTCTGAAGGCGAGGGCCGGAGCGGGGTTATTCGGATTCAACAGCTCGAAAACGAACTCCGCGAGCGTGTGCGCCTTCACCAGGATGCCGAACGCGAGCTCCAAGATGTCCACCGTCGCAGGGATGACGCCGAGGCCCAGGTTCAACATTTAGCGCAGCAGCTCGAGCGAGCCAAGTCAGCTTCGAGTCCTAGCTCTTTGGATGCCGATGGTCGGGCCGCCTCTGCGGAGCGAAAGCGGGAGGAGACCGAGACGAGGTTGAACAAGCGAATCCAAGAGCTCGACCACGATTACCAGATGGCCGTCAAGTATGTCAAGTAAGTTTGGGCTGTTTCCAATTGGCACTGTGCTGACCCTCATCCAGGGGTACCGAAAAGATGATGCGCCGGATGAAGGAGGACTATGCCAAGTCAAAGGCCCTGAACGAGAAGCTACAGTCCGAGCTCGACACGTCCCGCGGAATCACCAGTTCCGAAGCTGGTTCTCGTACCCGCGGCGCCACCGGTCGAAACACTCCCCAGTCTGACGAGGGACACGACAATCTCCGTGGCCAGCTCGTGGACGCTCAGCGCTCGCTCCAGCGACTCACCACAGACCGCAACGAGCTCCGGCGCCAACTCGAGGCACTCCAGCGTGACCTCGAGCAATCTCGGGAAGATCTCGTGATCGCGCAAAACGAGGCGTCGGAGCGCGAAGTCCAGGTCGAAGAGCTAGAGGTCCGGGTCCGGGAGCTAGAGGACGCATTGAGTCTCGCACGCAACGGATCCGATGAAGCCATCGTCGAGCGCCTCACTAGCGAGAACGCCGCCCTCCGGCGCGAAAAGGATCTCCTCTCCCACAAGGTTCACTTGCTGCTCGACGATCAAGGCGGCTATGCCGACAACGACCGGCCGATATCTGGCATATCGCGCCGAGAGAGCCAGGCGAGCACGGAGAACGGGATGACACAGTTTGACTCGTTTGAGGACTGGCAACAGCGCGTCAACTCGCGTACCTCGACCAACCACCGGGAGAGCGACTATGAGCCGAGCACGTCTCGCGCACCGCATGAGCGTACCCGATCCAATGCTTGAGTTTTTGATTTTGATTTTACGTCAATCGTTTGATTTCCTTTTCCTATCTTCGTTTCTTGTGCTGTTCGAACTTTTTGTCGCTGTCGAGATTTGGGTCCATGCCGTCTGCATCTTTGTTTATTCCTGTCGTTTTTCGAGTCTTGCCTTTCATTGTCTATGTATACCCGCCAGCTATCTTACATGCCTGTTGCAAAAAAATCAACAAGTTTTCACGCTATGCCCCCAGTATTTCGTGCCTGGTTTAGCGCCTAGGTGGCCAACCGGCTCAAGGCTTCATGATCCCAAGTGCCACGACAACTACGGTGGAGTTGGGAAGGATCTCCGCAAAACACAGTTCTCGCTCGTCCATAATCAAGATGAATTAACAGTATCAGCCTCCACTGATATACCACAGGAAACAACAGAACACGCTAACGTCTCCTGCCCTCCATCTACCCATTTGGGAAATCCACGTCCCTCCGTAGCCATCACAGGCTCATAGCCGCAGACCTCCTTCGCCTTGAGGCGTGCAGTCCGCCCTAAGCCCAGTCTTCTTCCCAACTGGCGAAGCTACTTCAGTACTGCAAGGCCCAGGTTGACATCATTTGGATCTGTTGGGCTTTTTGGCTCGAAGAAGGAAAGTCGAGCTCGTCTCTAAAGGGCAATCTTGGAGGACTGCTGGGCAGAATTAGAGTTCCCAGAATTTGCATCCGCTGCCGACAACAGTCTCTGTGGCTGTGGGGTCGATCATCGCTGACTTCACTGTACTGACTGTATGCAAGTCCAGAACAAGCGCAATGGGTATATCCGAAATACAATATCAGTCAATAGCGCGCATTCCAGCCCTCGTCTTACTGTTGGTTTCCGAAAGTTTGTAGGTGGTGGTAACTGGACCGATAGTAAACCATGTATTGGATGTGTTCTTGGGGGGACCAACGTCTACGGTCTTCTATCGGCTGTATGGCGTTTGGTACGTTCTACTCACGCATTTAGCGTGTGTAGGGAGTCAAGATCTTGACCCACGAACCCGACCCTCATATCCAACACCGGCACCGATAGTCGTCTCTCCTAGCCATAGACACTCTTTGCGACCGTTCACTCTCGTCCTGTCTAAAGTTGGTGGTCCCACTTAGTGGATGAAATTAGACTGTCCAAACATCGCGCGATCACGGGCCCCGAGGCTGTCATGTGGTTGTGAGTTCGTGCTTGCTCCTAGATCCCCTTAACTCCAACTGCTCGCTGGAAGTGTATTCACACACCCCACTCATCGGCCGCTAGTTCGTCTCTCAAGAACTCGACCTCTTGGTCAATTCTAGTCTTACCATTACTCTTCACTTGTCGTCTTGTCGACACCATTAAGTGAGGCTTGACATAGGAAGTAATAGCTAGTAATAGATAGTGATATAACCCGATGAGGACAGTAGTTACATGGGTCAGGGTTTAAATACAAAACGGTAGAGGCAGTACATAGTAAGCTATACTCCGCAGTCATAATAAAGCTATACAAAGCAGTGTTCTATGCGATGCTAAGGCTATACATAAGCGCTACTATCAGAACAGGTATAAGGCTATGTAAGGCTGTATGAGGCGATACATCAATCAATATCTTCAACACAGTGTATCACGGCTCCTTGCACCAGGCAAATTTGTTTGTCTTTTGTTGCGCTCGGGACTCGCTGTTTTGCTTTCAAATTGCTGAGGGTGGGAGGTTTAAATGCGCAGCTAGAAGGATGAGATATTTGCGTGAGAGGTAAGGTACGTACAATGTCAAAAACGCTAGACCGCCAAAACGTGATGCAGGTGGTGAGCTTTTCAGACAATCAGCTGGCAGTGACCTCAGCACACCCATTAAAATCCCATAAGCGGTCACATATCACTCTGCACAAGTAAAACCACTGTTGGCGAGCATACAGGAAATCTAAAAACATTGAGAAAAATATCATACACGCGTCAGTTCATTTCGCATGCATGAGCTTAAAATGAAGATATTTGGGCAGAAACCCCTGTACTTTCATATCTGGTGGTGCAAAGACTGGGAGCCGTGATATACAGTATATATTATATATTTCTTCATGCCTCAGAACGGGTATTATCGTATTGCATCCACGTAACAGCCCTATCTTTGACGGCCTCTGCTCCAGTATCGTCGCCAATCCGACGTTCAAGCTCTAACCATTTCTTGAAGAAAAACCTAGAAAGATGGTTAGGGACCACTCTCAACAGTCAATCGCAGGCGCACTTGGCTTGCTTCGTGGTGAGCTTTCTCGACAACGCTCGGTTGAATATGTTGCTGGGTGGCGTCAACGCTAGCGCACAATTTTAAGTCATAAATAACTTACCGAATACTCTGGATATTATTCTGCGATGCTTCCATGTCAATGTAAACGGACCACAAGTCGTGGCGTTTCGGATGGGATTCGACAATGCCCTCGAATATTGTCTTGCCTCGCTCCGGGTCCCCCAATTTGTACTCCATTCTCGCAAAGGTTGAAATAGCTTTGAGGTCTGAAACCTGGGGTAAGCCCAATGAACCGCTACAGTATGACTTGGGTACTCACGTTTTCGCTGGGGTAGGCTCAGGAGGCTTCGCGGTAAGAGCTTTCGGGCTTCTTCGAGCTTTCCGGTTTTCAGGTAGTATTCGCCAAACAGTGTCCATACTTTCGAGCTTTGACTGAACTTCTTCACAGTTCGTGCGAGTTGCTCCTCCGCTTTCTGCAGCGGCAACAATGTTAGTAGAATGTCGAGGTAAAGCCCCTCGAATACACTCACCTGAGCCTTCTCCGACTCCTCCAAAATCGCCGCTAAGCGCAAGTACATGGTCTTGGAGTCGTTATGCCTCGCCGCATCCTGGAACAACGCTTCCAAACTTTCATCCGTCCCAAATTGATTCTCCAAGTTCAGCAGCGCGGTCCAAACGTTCAACTTCTCCTGTTCCTCCCGATAATTAATCGTCTGCAACGCGCGCCGGCCTATCTCACGGGCCTTGTCGACCTCGGAGAGCTGAAGTTGGAAGGACATGTATTGGACCCAGAGGAAAGACGAGTTGGGCGAGCCGAGCACCACGCGCTCAAAGTCGGCGGTCGATTCGGGAACTTTGGTGTGCAGGTCGGCTGTCAGATCTTGGAGGATGGCTTTTTTCTTCTTTTTCTTTCTGGGGTTCGAGGTTTCGCCTTCGGAGTCGGAGCCGGGGTCGTCGCTGAGGGGTGGGTCTGCTTCGTGCGAGTCTCTGTTTGGCGCGGTCCAACTAAAGCCTCCATTGAGGGCTAACGCGGGGGCGTTGTCAAGTTGGGTGGCTGGTTCCGAGTCTGCCATGAACTCGTCTGGTACCACGGCCTAAAACGCAATTTGTCAATGCGATGAACATTAATGTTAGAAATCACTTACATCGGCAACCTCGTCTTCAGAGTCCGCCTCGGAGCCCTCATCGGAATCTTCGTTCTCGCCCTCATCGTCAGACGCCTCGCCTCCGTTGCCGCTCTGTTCTTCTTCACCCTCCGAATCTTCCAGTGCGTCTCCCTCTGAACCTTCCTCGCTACCTTCCCCAGAAGCCTCGTTGTCGACGGCGTTCATCTCGAAATCCTCATCCGCAAAATACGAGGGCTTGATTCCAAAGGAAATCTTGCGCTTCGTAGCATCAATCGATAGAATGACTGCTTTGACCACATCGTCCTCCCTGAAGGACTTGAGCGCCTCGCCAATATTGGCTTTTTTGTTATCCGAAACCTGCATGTACCCAACCGTGAGCCCTCAGCAACAGGTACAAGAAATAGTAAACTCGCACCTCGGACTTGTGACACAATCCGCTGATCTTTGTACCCGCAATCTCGATAAATAGTCCGAAATCCGTCACGCCCTTCACTCTCCCCTCAACTTTCTGGCCGACTTCGAAGTCTGAAAGCCCGACGGTGTGCTTGAGCAACTTGCTGATGTCGCCCGAACGCATTGTCAGCTCGACCTGGTTCGTGCTCACGTTCAGGCTCAAGACGCGAGCGGAGATGACCTGACCGGCCGAGAATCGAGATTGCCAATCTTTGACATACTGTCGGCAAATTCAGCTATGAATCGAACCAACAAATACCCGAACATACCTCGTCGAAAAGTTCCTTGATTTGGATCCTCGCGGTCACATCCCTCCCAAGGGATACGAATACCCCGTGCTGCACCACGCTTTTCACGAATCCTCGGACCGCCTCGCCTACTTTCATGTCTTCCACGCCGCCCACCTCCCTATCCGCGACTTGGTGTCCAGCCTGAGGCTCGAGTCTCGACTTGCGTAGCGATACGTCGACCCGCTTGAGATTCTTGTCCACTCGAACGATCGCGACGTCTAGGATCTTACCCTCGGTCGGCGGCACAACGTGTGGGGACGTGAAATCATCGGACAAGTCGGTCGAATGAAGCCGCCCGACGACGTACTTGGAAAGTCGGACACCCGTGCCGTTCGCCATCGTTGCGCCTACTCTCCCGGAGACAACCTGCCCCTCTTTGAGCGCATCAATCCGGAGAGCCGACGAGATAGGCCTGGGCTTGGGCTTGGGCTTGGGCTTGGCAGCTGAAACGATCACCAACGCCTTGTCCGGGTTCACAGAAATGACCGTCACATCCTCCACCCTCTCTCCCTTTTCGATCGACGCACGCAGCTGAGAAACTGTAGTCTCGCGCGCGTTGGCAAGGTTCGAAAGGCTCACGAGCGCTATCGCTCCCTCGGGTTCGTCCAGACTCAGCACGGCGTTTTCGTCGTGCACGGCGGTGAGTGTACCAGAGACCGTGCTCCCGACTTGGACAGATGAGACGTCTGCCGGGGCTTGGAATGAAGGAGCGGCTTGGCGGATCGAGGCCGTGATCTTGTGTGCATCTCGGTCGACAGCAGTGATCCGTGATTTGACGACTTGACCAACGATAAAAAGTCCTGCAGTACTCGAAACCTGTGTATCTCTAATGTCCAAGAGGTTAATAAATTTTGATGTGAATAAAAGGGCGAAACATACGTCAATTCATTCAGCGGGACTAACGCCCTCACGCCTCCATAGTATTCCAAAATCACAAACCGCTCCTCGACGCGCTGCACAACCCCTGGCGTGACCATCCCAACTTTCGCATCTTCAAATGATGTCAGAATAGGAAGTGTCGACTCGAGCAACGACTTTTTGAGCGTCAGCCGGACTCGGCTTCGGTCGGCGTCGACACTCAAAACCTGGTTTGCCCCAGGCAGGTTAGGTGTGGAGTTGTGAGAGGTGGAGAGAAACTCGCCCTGCATTTCACTGTCGCACCTTCCTTGAACTTGCGCTCAGGGTGTTTAAGCCTGATATCCGCGTAATGATCCGGCCCGACGAACCCAGTAACCTTGTCCGAGAGTGCGACAACTAGTCCTTTTTCTTTGAGCTTCTTAATCGTCCCCTAAAAGCCCATTAGACTTCTTGTCGGCAGAAAAGGCCTAGAATAAACCCACCTTGACCGTCTCTCCGGCACTCACATCCCCTGCCTGCATATATACCAGCTCCAGGAGGCTCGGCTGCAAGCTTAGCAACACAAGTCCGTCAAGCGCATGGTGGCCCGTCACCCGTGCGCGGTGTGTGCTCCCGACTCGCCATGTACCGGACGTGCTGGATAGCTGGGGAACAAGCGAGTCGGCGATTTGGGAGATCTGGAGAGGGCGTGGTTGTGTGATATGCGAAAAAAAAACCCCCGGTCAAGGAAAAACGTACGTGAACAAACCCATCGACGCCCTCTCCGATCTGACACACCAATCCCCACTCGCTCTCGACCCGCGTGACGCGAACCGATTCGAGAATCATGCCGATGGGATATGCTTCGGCAAGCTTCACACCAGCCTCAATCTCCTTTTTTCTTTTCTTCTTCGGTTCCCCTTCGGAAGCCAGAAGAGGTGGAGGCAAAGTCGATGCAGGAACGAGGTTGATGACATGTGGCAAAAGGGAAAGCGCAAACCTTGGTGGACTGGAGCCAGGAATATCCCACAACACCCGAGCTTTGACCTATATTAGAACACCAGATACATGTCAACGTCGTGCATAAACTCATAATAGGAATAAGATGCAGACCTTATCCCCTATTTTAAAATTTTCGGTTCCTCCAGGCAAATGAAATAACTCGATTGTGCCATTAAAAAACCCGAGGATCTGGACGTTCAACCCGCTCGGGACTATCGCCGTCGCGAGCGCCGAAACAAGTGTACCGGGGAGGAGGGCATGCGCGGACGTCGCTTCGGCCAACTAAACGTCATACCCCATGAGTACATCCTTAAAACAAAGAGAGAAAACTAGACTTACGGCCGCGTCTCGAACGTCCTCAAACTTCACCGACAGCGTCGCCAACCGTTTCGTTTCCGAAATATTAGTGACGGTGGTTGAGACAACTTGGCCAACGGTAAACCGCCGCTTGTTGGTGATATTTTTAGAGGGAACGAAGCCCGAGATGTCTGCGAGGCCAAAGTCGACGGTGTATCCGTGATCTTCGATCGACTTTATTGCGCCAGATATATTCTACCCACGCTTGAACTCAGTACCTAACGCAGCAGGATACGTAGGACGAAAAGGTCAACTCACGAACCCGACCCTTATGTCTCCAGCACCCACCCCGGCATTCACATCTCCCGGTCGTATACTCAACTCGACCTTCTTTGCGGCCTTTTCACTCTCGTCCTGTGGTCGTGCACCAAAATCGATAGACCCGCTCGGTGGGCGAACTTGTTTAACGGTACAAGCGACGTATTGGCCTGGGGAGAAGAGTTGGGTGAGCGACGGGATATCGTCGCCTTCTCCCTCGTCCTCGGAGGATGGGGATGAGGAGCGGGAAGAGCGAGAGGGGGCAGAGTCTAGTCGGGATGTGAGCTGGGGAGAGATGTTGACAATCGGGACATGACCCATGAGTTGGTTTGGGAGGGAAATGATAAGAGCGAGCGGGAGGATGGAAGTTATTTGGCCCAAGAGCTTTTGGCCAGGCTCGAGTCGCTAAGTGAACGTAATCAGAAGGATAAACGCAAGGAATACGGATATGTAATGCGCACTTTGTAGTTTAGATGCTCAACCCGAATTGTCTCGTTCTTGCTCTTCGAAGTCGCAGCTTCGTCCTTACGCCCGCGCTTCCTATCTTTTATGCCCCCAACAGATTGCTTCTTCGTCCTCGGCTTCTTAGGCCCGTCCTGCAAGACGTCTACCATTAGCTGCGCCTCAACCACCACTATTCTCTGGACATACCGCAAATACACCCTCACCTCCATCGACCTCCATCCTCTCGACGCCAGCGTTCAACCGCTCTAGCGAAACACCTCCTCCTCTTGGAAAGTCCACCTCCTCTGCAACCACCGTGGTTGCAGGTTCGCTCACATCTTTCGCCTTGCCGTCTGATCCAAACTTGACCTTCTTCCCGGCTGGTACAGCCGCCTGAGTGCTATAGGATCCTGGCTCGTGTGATCGTTTAGCCTTCTTGGACTTTTCTGCCCGAAGAAGGGAGGCCGAGGATGTCAAGTCATCGCGAGCTCGTTTCTGGGGCGCCATTCGAGATGGTGGTCGAAATTCGGGCAGAAATTAGCGTTTCCAAAATTTGCATCCGCCGATGCCGTCACGTGACAAATAGACTATCGTTACCCTATATGGATTTACGATCGTACTTCTGCAGGGGATGCGCCTACCTCTTTGGCTATGATTTATGGCAGTTATTACTGCTTCTCGTTTCCACTTTTGGCTCGTGATATTGACACGACAACCTTTTTCAGCGAAATCACATCTTACCTGCCGACCACTAAAGTCGCATTCGGTGTCCGCAAGCCAACATAACAGAAAAACGCGTGAGGTTCCCAAGATAAACAGGGCATGAGTTTGTGCGGGAATCCCCGACCGAGCTTCCTATATATACTAAATCCGCTTGTGCTCATACCACCCCCAATCTCGTCCGAAGTAACTGGAAAAAAAAAGCATTCCAAACCAACGTATGGAGGCGGTCTTGGTCCCCTGCACCAGTATCTGCAGTCAGTTCATCTTGATCTTGGCGAATGCGTACCTTGAGGTCGAGAACACCCTCTCAATTGAACTGAGCTCGGGCGATTCGGACGGAAGGTACATCCCATATCATCGAACGAAAGTTTGTCAATCTTCCAAATACCGTGCTTCCACCATTCCCACTAGCCCTACTGAATCGATTCGTTACCCACGACAAGAATAGAGTTTGACCCGGGCCAGGGGTTCATGACTCCCAACAAACTCTCAATAAATGCATCGAACACGTCCGTAACAGAGCAAAGAAATGCATCCAAATGTGGTATTCCATCCAGTATCACTACTAGAAATAGGCTATGTTTATTCAAGAAATAAAATGATCAGAAGGGGGCCGCGGGCTATTGAAATTGGTTGGCTGGCATTTCCCTCAGTTGAACGGGTCTCGCCAAGTAGCCCGCGTCCCAACCGCCGAATGACCCATCTTGGAACATGCCGTCTTGCGGTTGATGGCCGTTTTGTCTACAAATATGCCATGGCTGGGCTGATATCGTGTTTCAACGATTCTAATAATGAATTCAGCCTCGTATCCAGATGCCTCAATAGCTACATTTACGCCACACGTACAAGTCAGCCGCAAAATGTTTAATCCAGCAAGGTGAACCAACCTCTTTGAAGCTGTAATCTTGCTGCATCAGGCAACGACCAATTATACTGACTGGCGCATGTGTGCCCTATATGCATGCGAGTCCAGGCGAAGATCGTCCTCGGTCAATTCAGGCCGTTGAGCGATGCACCCACGTAGAAAATAAACTTTTCGTCGGGTCGGCGGAACAAGAGGTTGAAAAAGAACAATACTTGCATCAGCCTCAGGGTGAGTCATTTTACGTTCGAATGAGCCGCAATTGACTACTTTGCCTGTGGTTTCCCACAGCTTCCTGATGCGCGTGACGGTGCACCGGATAACGTCCGCCAAGGCAACAATCCACATGGAATCAACAAGCAGGATCTCACCAACGCCCCTAAATGAACCTCCACTACGAGAGGCAGACATGAAAGTTGCGCCGCACCCTATCTAGCTGGTATAACGGCAGCGATGCCTTAGGCACTGCCGCCCCAAACCGACTGTATGCGCGTTCACATTACATTTTTAGTATAGCACAACTCGCTTGCAGGCCTATTATCCACAAGGCAAGCCCATAAACTTGACGCCGAGTCTTCTTTGGCGACGGGCAAGCTCGTTGGCCGACTGCACGGGCCATCGATCAAGCCACCAGCCACAGGGAATCCACAGCTGTTTGCATTTGGAGCTGTGGGCTAGCGCCTGCCGCGGTTTGGGTTCAGCCTCCTACGCCACCTTTCCAGATTGATTTTGGTAACAGCTTGAGCACAGCCCCGAATATTGCAGCCGCAAGGTCCTCAACTCCGTGATCGCATTGCTGAATCCGGCTATAGGGGCAGACTATGGCTGGTGCTGAAAGTGAGGATTTGATTTCTAGCACCTCGTCAGAGCCGAAGATTCGAGTGGGCCTTTGGCGGCGAAACCACTTCGCTATTATAATTTCTTCATGGCAATTGTCACTTCCAAGCATTCAAACACCGCTTTCCCGCCTTTCTTTAGCTACCGTGCGATCGTTTGCGGGATCTTACACTGGCGCTTAATGGCTCTGCCGGAGAAACACCACGTGGTCTATTTCAATTGTTGGTCCCGGCAACCTAATTGATGCCACCTCCTTGGACGGGTCTAGCCCGCAGCCCGGATCTCCGCCGACGTACAAAGGGTATAACTATGCCGTTCTAGTCAACTAACACTGCGTATCCTACTCCCCCTTCGCGCTGTACGCGTTTCTCCCCGCGGAACCCACTATCATGTCTTATGATCCCATCGTTCTTGCGTGTCTCGTGTTTGCGGTTCTGGCCGTCTACATGCTTTCCATGAGGCATAATTCGTCCCTACCTTTGCCACCCTCCCCGAAATCGCGTTTACTCCTGGGGAATCTGCTTTCGTTCCCATCATCCGACCAACATATTGCGTATAGAGATATGAGCGAGAAACTAAATAGTCCGTCCGCCGTTGTCTACTTGCTCCCCCTGAGCTTATCGATTTTCAGGTGATATCATCTCCTTCAAGGTGCTTGGGCTCGTTGTTGTGGCTCTCAATTCCATCGAATCAGCAACGGATCTCTTCGCCAAACGAGCGTTGATCTACTCTAACCCCATCGAACTGCCAATGTTAAACGACGAGCGCCTGTAGGTCACCCTAATCTTCACCCAATCACAGTTTTATTTATCACCCCCTTCCATTTAGTCTCGGTTGGGGCAAGGAAACTAGTTCCATCCGATACGAAGAACGCTGGAAAAAACAGCGCAAGTTGACGCAGTCGGCACTTCATCCGTCCGCAGCCAAGGACCTCAGGGCAACGATGGTGAAGCAAGCCAGAGCCTCGGTGCATAGGCTTCTGCAAAATCCGGATAACATTGCATCAGAACTTCAATGGTAATTTGCCGTTTTGAGTTGAATCCGAGCGTATTGACAAATCCTGTGCTTGTATGCAGGCTGACCGCTGCGAATATTCTATCTTCGGTATATGGATACCAGCCGTCATATCCATCCGACGATCTCGTCGATATTGTCAAAATCGCTTCGAGCAGGCTTGGCGAAGCGACTAGACCGGGAAGTAAGCTTAGACCCTTATGAGGTATTTTTCTTGATAGCTCACCCTTATCAAGACTTTTACGTGAACATCATACCGTGGATGAAGTATATCCCCTCGTGGTTCCCTGGAGCCAGTTGGAAGCGCAAGGCCAACAAGTGGCGGGCGGAGAAGGACAGGATGGTCAACGAGCCATTCGAATGGACTAAATCCCAAATCGTGGGTCCTATAACCTCCCCTCGATTCCACCCCTTACACGGTGGGCAATATTACAGGCCGAAGGAGTCGCTTCTCCGTCAATTTTGAAGAACCTGTTGACCGAGTTGGAAAGGAAGAAAAAACTCGAATCAAGCACCGAGGAGGAGGAAGCTATCATCCGTTGGGCGACCGGCGCATTATTCGCAGGTAGGTTCATCCCAATCCCAATAGACGGACCTTCAACTTACGAATACGTCGATTTCAGCTGGAGCTGACACGGTACGAATACCAAGCGTCCATAAAAGTGCTTCATACGTTTACAACGCATCCTAGATCGATGCGGCCCTGATGACTTTTGTCCTTGCGATGGTATTGCACCCCGAGATCCAACGCAAGGTACAGGTTGAGTTGGACCTGGTGGTAGGGGAGGAGAGGTTGCCGGAGGTGAGCGATCGTGAATCACTACCGTATATGAGTAGAGTCGTAAAAGAAGTGATGCGATGGAACTCGGTTGCACCACTCGGTATGCGGATAGAAACTCGGCCGATGCGACTTTCTCACGTATTGGTTAGGTATCCCTCATATATGCGCACAAGATGATGAATACAGGGGATACATAATTCCCAAGGGAGCGATCGTGTCAGTGCGCGACCTTGTCCTGGGGAGCATTTTTGGCGACTAACTTGATCATTTTCAAACCGCACAGAATTGGTAATGTTTGGTGAGTTATTCGCCTATATGCGCTGCGGAGGATACGAATAGATGGGTTTGTGTCAATAGGGCCATTAGTAACAACCCCTCAGTCTACCCTGAGCCGCGGTCTTTCAATCCTGACCGCTTCCTCGATACATCCGTCCCTGACCCGCCGGCTTTTGGGTTTGGTCGACGGTAAGCAGGCACCGCAGCGTCACTGAACACTTCAACTCTGACACCCAATGCAGCGTCTGTCCCGGATCTCACTTTGCCGAGGCCAGTTTGTTCGTCATGGCGAGCACACTGTTGACGATATTCAATTTAACTCCTACTCCGGGTAAACCTATTCCCGAGGCAAAGTTTACCCTGGAAAGCCTGGCTTCGTACGTACCCACTGTATACAAAGGTTTCGTAACTCATGGAATCGTTTGTTGGGCAGGCATCCAGCCCCGTTCAGTTGCACGCTTGTACCGAGGTCTGAAAAGCGCCAACGCCTGCTGGAGCAATGTATCGAGGTCTAGGATATGGCGCTCGTGCAGCAGTTCTGAGGTTCACGACAGAGCGATGAATAAATCGATTCATCTCAGCGTGGCGGGTGGCGTCCACACCGTGTGGACATCAATCAGAAACCGAAATAAATGATTAATGCTTGAATTAGTTTTGCGTTGGAGATTTCTCTCAAGACATGTTTTTTGAGCTGTGCAATTTATACTACTTCAATCATGTTTGCTACCGGCTTGTTTCGTTGTCTCCAACAAACGTCAAACCATTCAATGTCATAAAGACCTCATTCCCCGCCGGGGTCTAATACATGGCTTGATAGGATACATCGTCTGAAGCCTGCACACTAGTACGGTGCGGTTTTGGCGATGGAAGGGCGTGACTTTGAGCATGGCACCATCTTGACTCGCATGAAAAGCCTGTCAGATAGAGGTGGGCATGTGGTTTCTCCGCGAGGATATCTCCACAAAATGTTTTTAAAATATTACCAGTCAATCTACCCACGGTTCCTTGTTCGCTCGAGTACGACCTCCAAGTCCAACAACGCACCAATATCCATCACGTCTGCTTTTGCCATTATCCTTAGACCTCACGAGCAACAGCGTAGCCCGCAACAGCTTCTTCTCAGGAATCAGCGACTCGATCTCCAACATAAAAATCTCAGCGAACACTTCGAGAGTTATACAGGCTCACACTTACACCTCATCCAATATCGCCCAATGACGCCTCTCCCCTCTCAGCCATAGCTGCACAAGGTCTCTGCGTTGGTGGCTTGAATTCGGAAAGGAAGGAAAGGGCGGAGGTATGGCGAGGAAGCATTCCTTCAAAGTCCGCCTCCGCATTCTGGAAAGCCGGTTAGGTGACGACTGTGCCCTCCAGTGTGTTCCCCGCTCCGGTCTCCTCGTGCCTTGGGTCTTGCCATCCACAACCGCCGTGAGAGTCTTTCTATTCAACACAGGTCACACTCGGCCGAGACTCCGGTGCGAGGGAGTTTACGGGCGGTCGCTCACGTCGTGCGGGTCGGCGAGGAGCAGGAGACACGCGGGTGAGGGCAAAACCACCGCCAATGCCTGGCTTCCAGAAGGGAATCAATCGGCCACTGTTGGGTGGCCGAATTGTGGTATTTTATTCATTGGAATGCGAGAAGCCGCCTGGCCCACGGTCGGGTGCGAGAGGGCTAGACATGCTGTATCATTGATTAAATCAAGTATTTGTGGTTTCACAGATTGCACAGCTCAAGTGAGGGAATTGATATGGTGGAAGAGATCAAAGAATCATGTTCATAAGGTAAGCGCGGTGCTCAAGCAGAGACTGGTGCCGGGAGAATCCGGTTTGGGTCACGTGCGCATACCGAGCCTGTTATTGGATCCGACCTTCGCCTCCTGAAATCTCATCGTAGCATTTTCCTTTACCTTCACAGGTGGCCTCATTATCCAGCCCCCTCAGCTCCTGTACTTGCCACATAGGAGAATATATTTATATTCTGCTGGCCGCTGCTACTTTGTCCGTCCCTCTTGCAGACTTATCCATGTCGACAACCCCAGCAACGCCGCTCCCGTTAGTGCGAGCTTCGCGCTACGTATGCTTCAAAGGCCTCGCTAACCAGTTTACAGATGTCCCTACGTAGCAGGGGCAAAATTCTACCACGTCGGACAACTCGGCCACCAATCTCCCTGACGAGCTTGTTTTCAAAGTCTTCGACCGACGGTTCGCGCTTTCGCTTCGAGATGACTACCATGGGAGACCGCCGACATTCGAGTCCGAAGCATGCTGTAGGCAACATGCCAAATCACAACCCGCTCCTCAAGGGTTCATAGCAGCCTTCCAGGCAATCGACGATGCCTCCCCAGGGGGTCTAGAGGCCTGCCCGCCCGAGTTATTTGAGCAGCTCATTGTGGCTATCATGGGAGGATACTTCGAGTCCGAGTGCGCTGCCTACAAACACCTTACGAGCTTACAGGGCCGCGACATCCCAGTATTCTATGGCCATACCACGTTCATCGACGGACTGTCCATACCCGACCTGGATCCGCCCACACCCGGTATTCTTCTCGAGTTCGTTCCAGGAACCAACCTGGACAAGATTGATCCTGGATCTCCTGACTTGAACGCTATCATCAATGAAGCAATAAGTATAACGAACAGTTATGGAGACTTGGGGGTAATTAATCTTGACGTACGGCTCGGTAACTTTATTGTCAAGCCAGACCGATCCGTCGTCATTATTGACTTTGCCCAATCTCGATTGCGCCGAGAGGACGAAGACGACCTGGAGTGGATACGGGAGAAGTGGGCAGAGGATGAGGAAGGTAGTATTGGGTATGAAGCTCGGAGCAAGTTCAAGTGGGCGTACGTTCGGTCAAACAAGTATTGACCCCCGCCCCGAGACTGTTAGATTAGCTCCTCGTGTAATCCCGTATGTATGCAGTGGGAAAAGCACAAGTCCTTCGGATGTATTTATCGCTAGTGGGTGTGGGGGAAACGTAACTGGCGATTGCATGCATGCACATACATAACGGAAGGTCAGGGATACGCGCAACGCAGATATGGAAAGATGATTAGGGCCGCAAAGAATCAGAGGTGTAGGAAATCTGGCACGAAGCGACGGGGTATGAAAGCTGGGAACGAACTAGGAATCTAGGAATGTGCGGGTTTCGAACGTATACTCAAGACAGCAGTCTGAGGAGCTGGTTCGCCAAAGCCAACGACTGTCCTGCATAACCGCTCTGCTCATATGCAACTGTGAATTATAGTCCATTCAAGAAGCGATTAGACTTACACCGAACAAAACGGTATGGTTTAAATAGTGAAACAGTTGGTATAGCTTGAGACGATGTTCGTAATCTTCTACGGGTTCTGATTTAGGACGATATAAATGGTACTCGTTGTAGAACGCCGATGAAAATCCGCCGAAAATTCGACCAATCGCCAGGCTACGAACAATTGTTGATCGTTTGGATACTAGGTATAGAGTCGCTTACTCTGATTCGTTGTGGCCATAGTAGCTTGAAGGGTCAAAGATGGCAGGATTCCCGTTAGAGTCTGCGCCTACGTTCCCACTCTACGGAAACAAATGATAAGCTCCTATGCTCGACCTAACGATAATAAGAGCTCACCCACAAGTCACCATGGCATAGTACCGGCTCAACGCCCTTTAAACGATCGCCAAGAAGGTGAGGGATGACTCTAACCCCCCGCTTGTCCCCACTTCTAACATAGTGAAGTAGTAAGACTTACCGTTGCTGAACCTCTCTTCCTCTTGCACACAGCTCTTTGTAAGAGCCTCGACTCTGCAGCTGATCGAGAAGTCCTCCTATCATAGCACTATATGCATCTTGCCAAGTATCATACCAGCCATTGTCAATTTTTGTCGCTCCGCAAAATGTTGGGCACTCGAAGCCGTACTTGGCATTCTCCGATTTGGACGCATGCAATTCTGAAGCAAGACGACGAGCAAGCGTCTCGCAAGCCCCGGTAGAAGAAGACAAGCTTGTAAGATCGAGATAATCGCTGATCAAGAAAGGTCGGCCTTCATGAGACGCTAGGATTACACGGGGGCACAAGCCAGGCGCGGCAGCAGACATTAGATTTAGGCCTCGTATCTCTGCGCGGAACTGCTCAGACTCGCTCGGAGACCCGACTTTGCCGTAGTAGGATGAGCCGCTAGATGACGAGATTCGAGGCCCACTGGCGTCGGTAAAAGTCTCGCCAGGCGACAGCTGTGAAAGCTTTTGGATTAGAAAAGACTTGTCAGACATTATATCCACAGCGATATGAGCTAGTTTTAGTTGAGTTCGGCCGGCTTGCTAAATGGTGTGGTTGCTGAGTCATGCCATCATTTCAAACTGGATCATGAGGTCCACCCAATATGGGGTGTGTGGGGTACACAAGCTTGCTGGGTGCAGTGGTTTATGGCTTGTTGAATCGAATCAAATGGTCGATCCAATATATGTGTATAGCACAGTGAATATAAGCGATAGTGCTCTAAATGTAAAGCGCAAGAAAAGGAATATAAAGTCGCTGGAGCCTATGCGACAGATCCATTCAGCCCACAAACGGAACAGAGAAAGCACGGAATCTACCTACGTGTAAACGCACTTAAGTACAAACAGAGTCAACAGGAGAGAAATCGGACACAGATAGGAGAAATGGTGTATGTAATTCGATATAAATTCGGTTGGGTTCAATATGGCTCATTGTAGCATATTGGTCAAGGGTAATCACACTGTTAACCGATCTTCGTCATACGAACCGTACCACAGTACTTTCCAACCAGACACATTTACCCCGAAGTACTCCCCAATGGTCTCCTGGCCATTGATGTCAAACTCACTTGAATCAGGCGGGATGTACACCTTCGTATCTGCGGAGTGCTGGACAAACATCAAGCCGCATATATGATCGCTGTTGTAGTCTATGGCCTAGACAATATACAAATAAGCATGATGCAGGGCCGTAAACAGCATGAAGGTAACTCACCTTATCCGGGCAAAACATGAGTTCAGGCGGCAGGAGTGAAAGCTTGTGGCCAAGCGGCTAGTGACGAACTGCTGCAGTGCTCCATCTCCATATGGGTAGTCTTCATTCTCGTATTGATCAGGTCAGTAGCGCTGCACCCACTCTCTACAGTCCATGGGACTACGACCAGTGCAGTGTACCGTCAGGGGCTTAAAAGATAATAAGGGAATATCGTACCTACATCGTAGAAGCCAGCAATGGTAGGCATAGTAAGTGGGAAGAAGTGATAAGCTGAGACGGCAGACTAGACCAGTCGTGGTTCGCTTGTGCTATGGACCAGATGATTTCAAATACAGGCCCGGTACAGTCACGTGATGGAAAAGCACTCAGCGCTCTTACATTCCGCTGGCACCGCAATGCCGGATCAACACTCAGGTTCCCAACAATGCTCAGCGCTATCGACGCAACCTCAGCTTTTGAACCAATTATCTCACTCGCTGTGTCACAATATGCGTTTTCCATCTCGCTATGTCGGTTAGTGCTCGCCAGGATGGCCACCTCTGAACTGAGGTGGCCGCTACGTTCTCGCGAGAAACTGTAACCACGAAGTCTTGCAACTGTGACCTTCCATATCAACGGACCGCTCTGCCTCGCTTGTGCTGTAATTATATTCAACATGCGTTGCCACGAGGCACGAACCAGGATATTAATAGCTGCGGGGTTGCTGGCTTGCTTCTGGAATTGCGGCATGTGTCAGCCGGAAATATTAGCTCAAGTCTTGGCTCGGAATTGTTCCGGGCTCTAAGCATCTCCGCAACACCCCCTGGCAGCTTGTCTTTCCATATCTGATTATTGATATCTTCTGAAACTGCTGTGTCCTTCTTACTACGAACTTCGAGGGTTATTCTCGAGGCGTGAGACTCCAACCATCGCATGCCAGCTCTATGCTGTAATCGCGGCATGTCGAAAGATGCATCACGGGGCAGGGCACGCGAGCCGCGGCTTTCCTCACGCGCGCGAGAGAGCTCGCCGAGATAGACTCGGCCGGCCCGTCGACTCGACCTCGGTTCTGCTCTTACGCTGGCTACTAGCGGTCCGCCCGTACTGCTTGCGGGTCGCTTAGGCCATTACCATCTGCCTCGACACCCTACTGGGCCTATAAAAGACGATGATTGCAGGTTAGGAAAGATCCAAGTCAGTTTTACCTACTGCATTTCGTTCTCCGCTCAGCTCAATATGAAGTTCACCTCTGCTGCTGCTCTCCTCTTCGGTCTCACCGCTATCTCTGCTAACCCAATCGTCCAGAAGCGTGCAGCGACCAGCGACAAGGCTACCGTCGGATATGCTACCCTCAGCGGAGGGTACGCCTTTTTACAATACCAATATCTCGTTGTTAACCACGTTTTAATCCGTCCTCATCTAGTACCACTGGAGGGGGCTCTGCCACTGCTGTGACGACTACAAGCCTTGATGCCTTCAAGACTGCCATCGCAAATGGCTCGAAGGTTATCCTCATCTCTGGCAGCTGGACCGGCAACGAAGTCGTCAAGATTCCTTCCGACACCACCATTATTGGCAAGTCTGGTGCCAGTGAATTTCTGTTATGTTTCTTTTCGGTTCGAGTTGGACGACCGAAATTCCCCAACCCATAGCTCTGAACGGCATTGGGCTCCGTGTCCTGGATGTTTCGAACGTCATCATCCGCAACCTGAAGGTGCGTTCCTCTACTATATACCTATAGTTTAATTCTCAGCTAATACTTTCGCCCTGCAGATCAACAAGGTCCTTGCCGAAGCAGGAGACGCTCTTGCGTCAGGGAAAACAGAGTGATCTAATTTCGCGGGGATTAGTTGGTTAGTTCGCTTTGCAAGGGTGTCAGCTATCGCGGACTGTATTAGTAGACCCTAAACTCGACTAGTTCTGGGCCTCGACCTCTTAGTAAGGCGTTTCATGTCGGCTGCATTTAGTGCTGCGGGTACTAAACCGGGCAAA
>WSTK01000137.1:0-64043 GCA_019616945.1 Ceratobasidium sp. 414 | reverse complement strand
CGCTTACGGGTTGGACCCTGGTTGTCTTTGACACTTGCCCTGAGGACTTTCCCACGCGCCTTTACATTGTTAGTAGATCCTCTCAGGGTGTTCTGATGATGCACAAATAAGATTATGCCCAGAAAGTTGCATCTGGCTCTATAGTGTAGTGGTTATCACCTCGGATTCTGATTTGCAAATTAGTCTTCCGGTAACCCCAGTTCGAGTCTGGGTAGGGCCTTTCTTTTTGAATGTCTCTCCTCACTTAAGGTAGTTTCCAGAAGTTGGAGCTGATCAAAAGATTTGGCACTGAATGCAGAAACCATTGTTCCAGCAACCAAGGCAGAGCATGAGAAGCTATCAAAGATGTCGGTTTCTGCGTTCGGCGCTAAATCTTTTGATCGGCTTTGAAACCCGCCACAACTCAACCACCACCATGCAGCGGTTCCTACCGGCTCATTTTTGCCGGGGAGGAACGAGGTGTGTTCTACGCCCAGATAGGCTCAAATAACTTATACCTGCTTCGCAGCAAAGGGTTGTTTTTCCAAGACCACGCGTTCGCAAAGATACCCCAAGCAACTAGAGATCGAATCATACTGGCTGCAATGGGTGAGACGTTATATTAACCTCGGAGCTATATTTGACCTATCGCGTGGCCTCGATGAAAGGTAGCCCCGATCCAGACGGTCGTCAGATAGACGGGTCGGTCGTTCGAGCAGTTTAATACACGCAGGATCTAATACACGTGCAGTATGGGAGGAGGCATCTCCTCCCTGTCTAAAGCAGCCATCCTTCATGCACCTGGCGCGGATCACCCGGCAGCAGACTCCCCGAATGCCTTTCCAGGTGTTGCCTGGGCAAATGATCTAGAAAAAGCCCGAGATGGAAAAAGGGGATGGGACGTTGTATATCGATTCTGCCAGGTGAGGTAGCTGTATGCTCATGGTTGGAAATATTCTAAGAGTGCACCAGGTTGGAGTGCGTGAGCCCGAACTGGACTGGGGTTCTACATGCGGCAACCTAGTATCCGCGGCTGCCATGGTACGCTTATTCTTTCTCCTCGCGTCATGGGCCAACACTCGCGCCTAGACTGCAATCAACTGGAACCTCGTCCAAAACAAGTCCGCCCTCTCCTCGCTCCTCGCCCAAGCCCCAGATCTACAATCGACAACTCTCCCCGTCCGCATCCTTGCGGCAAACAATGGCCTAGTCGTCACCGCCAATGTCCCAGTCATGCTAAACCCGTCACTCAAGCAACCAACGCTCATGCCCGTCACTGGCGGCGACGCGATCGTGTCCGGCGTGCCAGGTACTGGCGCTCCTATCATTATCGAAACGCCTATTCTCGGTGCACCGCTACGTACAGGAAACCCGCGGGACGTCATCACGGTAGAGGGAAACGAGGCAAGGTAGCTACTTTCCCCCCGAACACGTGCTAATACTATACACTAGATCGAATGCTCCATAATCGACACCGGTCTGCCCGTTATCTTTGTTCTAGCGACACGCCTTTTCGCTCTTGCGTCATCTTCCCATACGATATCATCCTCTCCCGCCACCCTTGATGCGGACGCGCCCCTCATGTCTCTCATCGAACGCATCCGAGCTGCAGGAGCCGCTCGTGCGCATATACCCCTCTCGAGTGCTGCGCCCAAAGTGTGCCTGGTCGGCCCGCCATCTTCCAAACTGGCTGACTTGGACATCCGGGCAGTGAGTGTGGGGAACATCCACCGGACAGTCCCCGCTACGACCTTGTCGGCTCTAGCGTCTGCGGCAGCTATCCGGGGGACGGTGATCCAGTCTGTGTCTGGATCTCACTCCAGTGGGAAGGTTGCTGGCGTGGGAGACGTAGTTTCGCTCACCGTTGCACATCCTGCGGGAACGGCGAGCGCAAGCGTAAAGGTCGGCCAAGTCGGTGGGGCCGTACAGCCAGAAGCAATTGTCTACACAAGGACGGCCAGGCTATTATTTGAAGGCAGTGTCGCTGTTCCGGAGAGTATCTTTCACGATGTCTAGTGCTCAGACGAAAAGTAAATTTCGAAAAATCACATCGCCAGGATCTAATATAAGTAGCGTACACCCAAAACGAGAGGATATAAGAAAATAACACAGTTAATGATTGAAAGCACAAGGACATCAAAGTCATAATAACATGATATCGTTCAAGGGTTCGTGGTCCCGGAAACTGTTGGTTCAGCAGGAGTCTGGTCGTTTGTGTCACGAGAGCCATGGATAGATGCTTTGGAGGGGGCATGCCTTAGTAAAGTTGAACGAGTAGTTCTAGGATTAGGGGTGGGAACTTTGGTCTGAAGCGTGGATGGCTGAGAGGTTGAGGCAGAAGGACGAATATTGGATTTAGAGGCGACACGGCTAGAAGTCGCAGGTCTGGACCGGGGCAACGGCTTGGAAACGACAGCAGGGGCCGGTCGTTTCGCGGGTACCACTTTAGGTGCTGGTCCAGACGAGCGGGAAGAAGCGGGTAAGCGTGCACGAAGCAACCTCCCAGGGGCGGGGGCACCCTCTTGCGCACCAGCAGGAACGAACTTTCCACCAACGTCCACACGTCGCCTCTTGCTTGGACTTTCTGCATAATCTCCGCCATCCTCACAAACCACAGCCGTGTCTGCTGCCTCTCCCCTATCCTCTTCCGTCTTTCCTCTCTCCTCTGCGCTCCTCCTTGTCCTCTTCACTCTCGTACTCCCACTTTTTTCACGTTCTACTCCTCTCAAGGCGCGTCCCCTTTGCTGGCCGCGCAGTTGCACCTCTGCCGCACGACCCCTCAAAATCCCTCCTCCGTCTCTTCTCCTGCACCCCTCGTTCGCGTCCCACGAGTTCTTGTAGACTGCGCGTCCCCAGTAGGCTGCTTGCCAGAGACCTTTCTACGCTGCCTCTCAAGGGCAGCCACTCGATCAGCCTCTTTCTTCTCGATCGCGAGTCGTTCTTCCTCGCGCAGGCGTTCGGCCTCGGCGGCACTGTTATCCTCCTTGGGTTCCCATACTTGAGCACGCAGCTCGCGCGTAGAACGTTGCCTACGAGGGAGGCCCATTCCTGTTGTAGAGGTCGGAGGATAGCTAGGTGTGGCAGTAGGTTGCCGCGAGACGGCCGTTGGCGGACGATTGTCTGGTCCCGTCGATGGCGGGCGGTACCCGGGCTGGGGGCGAGGGAAGACATTCGATACACTCTGAGAAGGCGTAAGAGAAGGCGCTATGGATGGTGCGGGAATCTGGGGAACGGGGAATGAAGGGGCGGTGCTGGGCGTCTGCGGCGGGTACGTCGAAGCTGCTTGATAGGGGTACGAGCTTCCACCCGGACCGGCACTCGGTGCCCGCTTGTGTTTGAGCTCAGGAGGGATCGCAGAACGCTGACGCCAACCTTGAATAAGATCGGCTCGGCTGCCACCATCTCCCTCATCAGCAGGGGTGTGTGACCTTGGGGGATATGTAGGGCGCCCACGGGTGCTATATGGGTTGCCGAAAGCTTGGCTTGTCGGGCCCATAGGCGGCGAGTTGACGGGAGGCGACACATGCCCTCCAATTTCTGGCGTAAGACCTTTAGCCTCCTTGGGTTTGTCCGCGAACGTCATGCCACGTTCGCCCTCTAAGAATGCCGAGGCGCGGGGATTCGGTCGGTCCGCATAACTGTCTACGCGAGGCCGGTTGGGATTGAGGTTCGCTCGGCTAGCGCGCGTACGAGGTTGTAGGTACGAGGGGATCGCGGGAGCAGCCGGTGCCGAGGCCGGAAAGTGCTCAGGTGAAGAAAGTGTAAAAGATGGGATGTCCGGATCGGTCTCCGGTGCAAGATCGCCTGCCCCATTAGTCACACCCTGAGTATCAGGGGAGAGACCATAGATAGGACCCCCGACCTCAGACTCTTGTCGATAGGAGACAGAGGTGACGCTTGAGGAATCCCCGGCGTAGGGTGGGCGGTAATCAATCGACATCCGACGCCCGTACGGTCGACCACCCAGACCAGCCTCCGGGCGCGGACGAGAGGTACCACGACGGGTGCTAAATACAGGAGGGTAGTCGCGTTCGACAGATTCTGAGATGCCTAGCGGGGTACCATACGGGGGAGGGTCATCGCGCAAAGGATTCTTGTACATAATTTCCTCGGCATCGGATTCCTGTTGGGCATAAGCGCGAGTCTTGGGAATGAAGCGCTGGCGCGGATCGGGCTTGGACTCTTCACCCTTGGTCGACGTGGCCTCTGGTTCATTCAAGGGTTCATCAGGGTCGGAAGCCGACACAGCATGGCCACCTGGACGAGGAAGAGAGCCACTGGAGAAAGTCTTTCGGAGAGTAGACCATGCATGTTGGGTAACGAGCTTTATCCAGACAAGAGGTGCTGTAAACAGTAGCACAGCAAAGTCTGCTGCGGAAGTGAAAACGTCGACGCAAGAGTCGAGTGAAACGTAATACGGTTTGACGAGAGGTCGGATGACGTGGAGAAGAATTGCCTCTGACATCTTTTCAAAGAGTTAGATGTAGCATAGTGCTGAAGATAACAGGTTGTATACATACAGTGGCACGACCTAGGATGAGAAAAAGAACGAGGAACATCTTGATCTCGTTGTAGAAGGGGGTGAGAACGGAGATGGTGCGGTCTGCGATTGCCTCGGCACTTGTCCAGCAAGACTAGAGGCGCAATTAACGGAGTAATAGAGAAGAACATTGAGCTCAACGCACCCAGACAATCCAGCACGCGAGCATTCCCTTGAGCTCGCGCTTTCGCGCCTGCTTCGCCTTGACAGTGGGGTCGGCACCATTCTTGGACCTGCGAGACGGCTTGGCAGGCTTGAGTGCCTTGAAGGTGGTGTATACGTTCTGGAAGAGCAAGTAGGAGCTGACGACGAGTACGAGCATCTCTAGGTCATCAGAGGGGAGAAGTGGGAGCGGGAAATTTCAGCTGAGGAGAGAAAGCCCGAACATAACACGGACAAGCGCCAACACGTGCCCAGTGCACGCGCTTTGCCCACGTGATGTGGCGTCATCCGCTTCCCGCTATGATCTCGCTGCTCCTGCTTCCACTGCTTGCCAGCGCTGCCGTTGTCACCGAGCTCGTCCTCCAGGACAAAATAACACAGAATGTCCAGGATGCCAACGTCCCGGTGCGTATTCTCTCTAGTTCACCCCCCTGCCCTAACTCGGTTGCAGGTCACGCTTGGAGTCATGAGCAGATGCCCAGACGCGATGACTTGCGAAACCGTGTTCGACAAGGTCCTCGAACGCGTGGGAGACAAGGTCGACATGTCTCTGGCGTTCATCGGCACGTATGTACCCCGCATCTTTCTCACTCGACCGCATTCTTACCGACATGCAGTCTCAACGCGTCTGAGCCATTGTACGGTGTCACCTGCATGCACGGCGAATTCGAGTGTGCCGGAAACGTGCATGAGCTATGTGCTGTCGCCCACACCTCTTCCCACAAGGAATGGTGGCCCTTCCTGCGCTGCCTCAACTATCAGGGACGAAACCAGATCGGGGACGTAGATGTCAGCCGAAAGTGTGCACGCATCGTGGGCCTAGACTGGGACCAAAGCGGGATTGGTGCTTGTGTAGAAGGTGACGAGGGGAAGCGTTTGCTGCGCGAAAGCGTCGAGTATTCAAAACGCGAGAACATAAGGTGAGCACTGGTTTCATTTTGACGTTCCTGCTTTTTCTCATGCATCCCCCGCAGAACAAGCTGTACCATGATTATCAACGGTCGGGTACGCTGTATCCGTGACAGCACCTGGAAAGAATGCGACGTAAGTCCTTGAGCTCCTAGCCCCGACTCGACTTACTCAATCGCAACGTCTGCAGGACGGCCATACCCCCGCCGACTTTATTCGCCGGATCAACGCAGAGCACGACAAATTAAACTCGAAAAAGCGTGTAACCCGCGTCGTGTAATGTCCGAGCCGGGCATTCGTCCGGTTTGTTGTATCACGTAATCGCCCCGTGAATAGAATCTCTCGATTGCGCCTGAACCTTCTCCGTCCACCACGCGATAGCTGCGATCCCCGTTCATTAAATACCTCCCCGGAGATCAGCAGAGCCGTGCTCCCTGCCCCCTTTTAAATTCCGCTGGCACTGTGTCGAGCCGACTTGCGTCCCAAACCTACCCTGTTCCACCATGAATCGCCAATCTCCTCGTCGCACTGTGTTTAGGCCATGTATCGACCTGCACAATGGATTCGTTAAGCAAATCGTTGGTGGGACACTGAGCGACAACCCCAACGAGCTTAAGACAAACTTTGTCGCGACGTATGTGATGTTATTTATTTATCGACTATCCCACCTTTCCTAACACCCATGTTGCTCTTGTCCCCATGGCCTGACAATGTTGCTGTTGCCACGTTATGTGCTTCCAACATGTCTTTTAGTGACTCGGCTGCAAGTTTTGCTCGGCTTTACCGGATGAACCACCTTGAAGGCGGGCACATTATTAAACTCGGCCCAGGCAACGACGAGGCAGCACGAGAGGCTCTCGCAGCTTGGCCCGGTATGTAAAGCAAGGCGAAAGCATGAGCATTCTTTTTCTTATAGTTGGCCCATCCAAAGGTGGACTTCAAGTCGGTGGGGGGATGACAGAGGTGAACGCACAGGAATGGTTGCAGGCCGGAGCTTCCAAAGTAAATTCTTGCCCCCCTTCTCCCCAGCTCACTCACCTTCTCTTTCACACTCTCAGATCATCGTAACGTCTTACCTTTTTCCCTCGCAACGGTTTTCGCTCCAGCGGCTCCAGTCCCTTTCCCGTCTCCTCGGCCGAGACAGACTGGTCGTAGACGTAAGGTAGGCGTCCCATCTGCACCCTGTTTCTTTCTATTCGGCTAGTCGAGTGCCCTATTCGAACGCTGGCTGCGGGCGTAGACCATTTCAAGGCCCGAACTCAATGCTGGCCGCTTCCTCCGTCAATTTCCGCCTGCCCCGTCTACCTGGCGCGCCTGTGCTCAATTGTAACATAATACCTCCTCAAACTACCGTATATGCGTGTCTCCCAACGCCACCCTTTCTCCTTCCCCCGTTCTTTGGTTATCATTCCATCGAGTCCTGAGGCGCTCTGCCAGACTGGCCCTCTCGTCACATTCACATTTTCCAGCCTACGCGCACGTTTGCTTCTCGAGGGACCAGATCTTCGAACTCCGGCTCTGATTCTCCTATCAAAACACGTTTGCTGACATGATCCTTGTTTGTCCGCGCATACAGTTGCAGGAAACGTGGGGACAAGTGGATTGTTGCAATGAACAAGTGGCAAGATATTACCGACATGGAAGTCAACAAGGGTAGGTGGTCCCCGCTTAAACTCTCTGACCGCCAACCAGTGCTAAAATTTGAACGGAAGCGTCCATGGAGCTTCTGGCTCAGTACTGTAGCGAGTTCCTGGTACATGCAGCTGACGTTGAGGGCTTGTGCCAGGGTATTGACGAGACGCTCGTAACGAGTGAGCCGCTTCCCGTTGATTCTACATAATCTCGGTTACTCCTAGCCGACCGCTAACCCTGTATCGGTGCACAGGGCTCGGTGAATGGTCCACAATACCTGTCACCTACGCAGGAGGTGCCCGGCGTAAGTAACTCTGTCCCCACTAGTTCTAATGATATTGAACTTTTTTCAGACATATCGGACCTGGACCTTGTTGAAAGACTGTCCCACGGGCGGGTGGATCTGACGTTTGGCAGGTAAGCAAGCTTGACCCCAATCCCCGGTTCTGCCTCTTCTTGTTTGTGCCTCATTTTTGTTGCTTGTTCCTCGCTCTACTCGACGGAAAGATAACCAATGCTGACGTTATGGGCTTTCACCTAATAATACAGCTCCTTGGATATTTTTGGTGGAACTCAAGTCGCTTTTGCGGAACTTGTGGAACAAAACAACTCGCGGCATTAGATTGGGCCCCGCGTGAGCCTCGGCAACCACACACGTACGAATCAACACGGACAACCATGCACATCAGGGGGCTTGGAGATAGTGAACTTTGTCCGTTGATGGTGCAAATCTTGTACATATTCACGCAACGTTTATGACACACTTACGGTGAGGGCAATCACCACGAGTTTCCAGCTTGCAAAAGCATCCACACTTGCATTCGTAAAAGTGATATATTCTGCGTGACTCCGGAAGCTACCGAGAGCAGGACATCAAAAGCAATATAAAACAACACATGCAGCCGTCATCAAAAGTCAAAAGACGCTACGTAAATTGAACCCCTCAATCATCGCCAACATTCTCCGAAGCCTGCAGGACAAACAGACTGGCCTTGGCTCCAGTGGCCACAAACGCCGTGGCTACATCTCCAACAGTCCGCCTGACTTCGCCACCGATGGAGGACGTGCTCAGCCCTGCAATGAGGCCCCGGAGCTCGTCGGTGTGCGACTCAGCCGCCATCCTTCGCCCACGACCAACGACAACGAGGAGAGCTTTGTTACTTGAGGTAGCGGTACCGTGTTCTACGTTGTACCTCTTGAGGACTTCGGCAAGGGGAGCTGGTGACGAATCCTCGACAAAGGTAATACGGGATAAGGCGCTACGGATCGCAGGAGGCTGGGATTCCGAGGAAGAGGTCATCCGGTTCCACATCAAGTTATCAGCCGTTTCGGATTGGAGGCGGTTTTGTGTATTGTGCTGTGGGTACACAGTATCCGGGCCAATCTGACAAGACCACATATCAGATCGACCAATATTTCCGGGTCATAACCAACTCACCGAATGTACAGTAGCATTGTTAGCCGCTAAAGCAGCAGCGACTTGTTCAGGCTTGATATCTGCAGTCGTTCTAGTTTCGGCCTCGGTCAGTCCCTCTGTCTTCTTCATGCGCATGACAGTCGCAGACACAGCCGGGTGCACGCAGAGTTGTACCACAAACGCGAGAGCGAGGCGGTCGTCCGGCCCACCAAAGAACGGAAGGAAGATGTGTTGTCCATAGGTTATACCTGTCTCGAGGGGGGACAAGCCACGATCAATGAAGAGTGCAACGTCGGCGGGTGATTCGACAAACACCCGGCGGATGAACTGCGAGTAGAAGATCGAGGTGGCCTTGTCAACGGCAGCAGATCGCCCGCCGAAAATAGCGTCGAAAGGATTTTGAGGAGCGATGCCGGTGGTGTTCGGATGTTCGTCGATCGCCGATGGTGCAGAGCTCCACGGAATAACCACAAGATCGGCATCAGTTTCTCGAGCATGAGACGCAACGCTTGGCGCGAAAGAGTCGCGGGAGACTACGGAAAGCGCGGAGGTAACTGGGATTCGGTTGAGGTGGCCAAAAGTGCGTAAAACGCTGATAAGGGTATCACGTTGCATAAGCTCTTCGGATGCAGAGACCTTCATAACCGCCGACGTCCGCTCAGTCAACTCAATCAAGCGAAGGGCATCGATCTTGACACGTGGGGTACCGTCTGACGACATGAGCGGTGTAGCATTTGGAAGGACGGGAAGGGCCGAAGCAGGAGTCTCGATCTTTTCCTTTTCGTCAGAGTTGTCGATCGAAGCATGATATTCGGGTACCACAATGCTGGGGAGAGGTGGTTGTAAGAACTGCGTGAGTGTCATCACAGCTGGCAGGTGCTCGACCTTGTTTAGCACAACCGTGAAATGGGTCATCAAAGAGAGGGGACCAGAGGTATCTGTTGTGGGCGCACGGCGACGTTTTTTGCCCTCGTCCGCGCCAGCACCACGGCCACCGAGATGTGAACGAATGTGCTCGGGGTAAATGCTGTGCCGTACGTCAGCCCTTGACGAATGGAAGCAGGTCAATTAGAACTTACAGGATGGTGAGAGGCGAGGTGATGAAAGTCAAGACAATAGCCATCACGACGAACATGGAGAACGTCCTAGTGTCCAGAATCCCGGCCGACAACCCGACGTTCAACACAATCAACTCTACCAAACTAAGAGCCAAAGACAGTCAATAAACCACATTTTTGGGGTTATTTAAACTTACCCCTTGCAACTCATTAGCATCCCGATTGCTCCACTCTCTCGAGTGTTGTACCCCATGAACCGTGCAGTCGCAGCGCACCCAATGAACTTGCCAAAGAACGCAACCACGATGATAAGAATGGTGTATCCCCAGGTGACTCCGTTGTTCAGAAGACCAAGGTTAGTCTTGAGGCCGGAAAGCGTGAAATACTGAAAGGCGGGGCAAGCTCAGCGCATGAGGTTGAATTGTGGAGTAGTTCACATACCAAGGGGAGGAAAAGGATCGATACTATGTCCTCGATCTTCTCCAGGAGAGAGATCGCGAACC
This sequence comes from Ceratobasidium sp. 414, assembly GCA_019616945.1. Classification (NCBI taxonomy): domain Eukaryota; kingdom Fungi; phylum Basidiomycota; class Agaricomycetes; order Cantharellales; family Ceratobasidiaceae; genus Ceratobasidium; species Ceratobasidium sp. 414. The sequence continues at coordinate 53,843 of WSTK01000137.1, read as the reverse complement.
CGTTATCGCGAGGAATGACAAGCCCGGCGAGGAAACCTCCAAAAATGGCGTGTACTCCGATCACGTCAGTGAAAAAGGCGCTCGTGAACACGAGTAGCAGCGTAATAGTCATCATGAGGGGGTTCGGTTGACCACTTTCAAGGCAACCGGTGCGGTGGGCAAGCCATTTGAATCCCCATTTAACAGGAAGCAGGAGGAAAATGGCCCAACCAACGCAAGTGAGGAGGATCCAGAGTGCGGTCAAGCCAGTGCTGGCGTTGACGAGTGCGACGGCCAGGGCGAGCAAAATCCAGCCTATGACCCGTGTAAGGCATAAAGAATATACTAGCTAGGTAATAACATACCAACGACGTCGTTTCCCACACCAGCAGACAAGACGGTCACTCCTACATCGGTGTCTAAAACACAAAATATCAGCCGATACCGTGCAACGAAGAGAATGTAACCAACCCAAGAGGCGCAACTCGGTAAGGATGCGACAGAGCACAGGGAACGCAGTGATAGATATGGCAACACCGACGAATAGCAAGAAGTGCCCGAATGATGATTTTGTGTGGTCCACGAATTCATGATAAATCGGAACGGCAATACCAACCCCCACAGCGAAAGGAAGCAGCATCCCTGCTACCGAGATGGCCAGGGACGTCTTAGCCTTTCTCCTAACCACGGAAACATCAAGTTCAAGCCCTAGCGGACGTAAATCATGAAAACGGGATGAGCCTTAAAACAAGAAAATATCTACCAATAACAAACATGAACAGCACCAAGCCGATCGTCGCCACCAAGCTCAGGTACGGCAACGACTCGGGGGGGAAGATTGACTGGGAGAAGTCTGCGGCCACCATGAGCATTTTGAAGCTTGGGCATCTTAACCCGTACTCACGAGGGATACGGCCCATGACAGTAGGGCCCAGGATAACGCCGCCAATGACCTCTGCAATGACTCGCGGCTGTTTGATTCTACCCAGGATTGTGGCCAACAACTGGGTCATAAAGATGATGATAACTGAAATCAGGCTTTAGAGGGAGATTGGGCAACGAGATGCCCAAGGAGGCTCACCAAGCTGGATAACCCATATCCTGATTGGGTTAGCAGAGTCGAAATGCGACGGGTTCTCCCCCGACAAGATACCACCCTTGGGAGCCACGGACGGTGAGCACTAAACCGCCTACATGCTGGCACGGAGCATACCTGCTCACGAGCCGCTCGCTTGACAAGGCTGTGGCCAATGTCGATAACGGTGTCGGAAAACCCGCTCATGTTGAAGTCGAGAGGGAGGGACGACTGCGGCTGTGGGGCATGAGCGGGCCTTTATACTTTACAAGACCCCTAACGCCATCGAATTTGATATCAGGAACAAGCCCTGATCTATGTGGCCAGCTTCCGACGCAACAAGTCCCGATTTATACAACCCCTATATATCTAGGCCTGGGGTACGGCGACCACCAGCCGGCTGCTACAGTAAGATCTACACCGGCCGTCGACTGCCGCTGGCTTGCATCACGAAAAGGTTGCCCGCCATCGATTTCGGTTGTGCAAATGCTAATCCGGTCTCGCACCGTTGGGCTGCACCCCACATGATCAAAGGCCCGCGAATACAGGCACACTTGGCACGGGCTTGACGCTTGGCTAGCCCTTGGCTATCGTTAGCCCCCGGTCAGCGTAGATGTGAGCGACACACCAGATAGGTTGGTCATAATTATATACTACAAATGAACGCAAGCAACAGATTTGACGAGCAAAGGCGATGGAACTCCACGGTATTGAGCTCAAGAGTCGGAACTGCAGCCACGGCAGCCTGGACAATCAACATTAGCTAACCCCACGGGAGCCACTTGTCACACCCACCACAATGCACACATTCTACGACAGTTCCCTCTTTGACTTGAGCCTTGGGCACCCGACAGATGCAAGTAGACCCTTGGTAGTTCATGTCCTGTAGCACGTTGGCGTTAGCACATAGCCGCGACCATGTGTCCGAATGCCACATACCCGTGTTTGAATGCAACGAATGCAGCAAAGCTTCTCATACCCAGTTTTCTTCCACTTGGCAATCAGACTGCAATAATTTTAGCTCCCACGCCCACATGAAAGGCTAGAAACTCACTTGGCGTCCGCATAACCTTCCTTGAGCAGCCAGTCATACAATTCTTTGCTAATTGCTTCGCGTTTGTAGTATAGTTCGTAAATATAGCGCGACCGTGTATGTGAAATCCGCATGATGGGCCACAGAGATTCCGTCTTGCGTTTTCCCTCGTGAGACTCGTTCTCGGCATCTCTCATCTTCTTCGCATACTCGTCCAAGATCTGCGAAAAAAGCGTCAGCATGCCTCTACGTCAGACGAAGCAACGTACCCCTTCCAGGTCTTCGAAGCCCTCGGGCGGCTTTTTCGTGCGGGTGGTGCGAATTTTCGGCATAGTTGATCGTGGTGGCGGTCAGCTAAGGTGCGTGCGGTGCACGATCAACGAGGTGTTACATGTTGCCGTTACAAAACACGAATCCCAATGGTATTTACCAATATAAGCTTAAGGCCAGGCTTGCAAAAACTCTAAAACCAGAATTCTGTGGATATTCTCAGTTCGAATCAAATGACGTGCCTTGCAAAGTGATTGAGCAAAATATGAGGGAGTTAACCCCCAAATACTAGGCTTGTATTACATGACCATGGCTTTTTTAATGTATATATATATTCTACGAGCTACACGAGCGCAGGGTCAAACTGCTCTGGCACAGGAAAACAGACACATAGAGACAAATGCGCGGGGCGAATGGGGACATATGTCATTGGTACGCTATCCATGAATGCACACGTGACTGGTAGAAGAGCGTAACGTAATTTGAAATCGAATTTAGGCCTTGGAGAGAGGCTGCACCCGCTTCACTCGACATGGTGAATCGGTCCACTGCATCCGACAGGCAGACTATTTTTCAGACAATCGAGCGCACGGCGTGTCTCCAAGAACACCGGAGTATACGGCCCAACGAGGCAGACCGTCGGTTACCGCTTGATAACCTCACATCCCACCTTTGGAACTATCCCACCCACCGGAGCTTCATCCACAAGTTTGTCTCATTTCTCCTTGTTACATAATCTAAACGACACCATTTCACTGTAGGGTTGAATGCGTCGTGCAAATGCCTAATCGTGCTCAAACCTACGTGGAAGAGGCACAACCTAGTTCGACTGTTATTTTTTCGACTCGAACCCACGACCCTTAAAGGCGCGCCTTTGCATGTTGAACAGGCTTGCTCTGGTATTTAACCTTGCCAAGACTCCGTGTGGGAATACGTACTCCACTGGGTTACCGAGTTCCAGGGACACGGTCAGGCCGGTGTCTTGAAGGGATAAGCCTGGATGGCCATGTCGTCCGGCCTGTACCAGCGACGTTCCTTCGGGTTCGAAGACCACTTTGTGTTTGGGACCGCTCATCATTCAAAGAGGTTGCTCACCATTTATGCTGAAAAATGGGCCGACCACGCTAACTTGCCTACAGCAGCAAGGTCATCCCAGCCGGCAGCAAAGGTAAGTGCATATATTGGGTTGATTTGGACTGACATGTCTCCTAGATCATTATCTATACATTGGGCACATTCCACATGAACTCAACAATCAAGATGTTCCAATATTACCTCCCGATGAGGGACACGCGGCGCTTGGCCCTCGAGTACAAGGCCCTGATCGATAACCAGGCTACCTTGCTAACGCTACGCGCCGAGCCAAGTACCCATTCCTGGCCTCCCGCCGCCCAGCCAAAATCGAGCGCTAACGCCAAGAAACGGAAAAATATAGGCTCGGAAGCGCAAGGTGCCCCGGGTGAGGATGCCCCTGAAACGAATATGGCATTTTTTGGCGCGGGTGACTATGTCCAGCAGCCAGTTCACGTCGTGGGGGCAGGCGATCCACTTGTTCATCGCTTCGCTGAGGAATTGAGCGAGAACGGCGAGAACGCGAAAGTTCGGGGTTATTTAATGACCTCGGTTCATGATAATTACAACTACCAAATTGATACGAGTTGATGTTGCCACCTGCAGATATAATAACAGGCCCATTTCAGGCCGCCCCCGCATTCTCGAGCCCTACGGCCTTAGGGGTGGAGTTTTGGGATATAGAAATAGTGCGTTCAGATACATTGGCATCTCACCTATCCTCTATTGCAGTCTGAAATATTTCCAGTAAGAACCGCACGAGCATTAGCTCGTACAACTCAAGCACGGAAGTTTGCCCAGCTAGATTAAGGATGGCGCGGGTGGCTTCCGGCGGGATCAAGATACTGACGAGCCCGCTTGTACAACAAAATGGCGTACAACTCTTTGCAGATCGAAACAACCGTGCTCGGATAGTGGGAATAACGGAGCGCATACACGTATAGACCTTGGGAAGCAGTGTCTAGGTCGCTTGTAAGCTTCTTCAATTGACGCTCAACATCCGGAGCTTTACGGATGCCACTGGGCTGGCAGAGTGACGGCTTGTATGCGCTCTTACTTAGTCACCTCGTGGTGATTTGGCACCAACGTTGGCTGGTGCGAAGGTGGAGGCACCTTGTGTGTGAAAATATTCAAGTCAATTTTTTGAAACCGTTGCACATCGAGAAAATAGACGACTGGCCACAAATGGGTGGGTCCGCGTTTGTATGTGGCACTACAAGTCCGAATGTAGAAAGGTGGGCCAAGTTACCTTGTCCTTTGTTAGCGCCAGAATAGTGCACCCTCCTGCACTCTCCCACCACCTGCAGAACTTGGCTCAAGAATGTCTTCCTCAGGTCCGTTATTTTCGCCAAGTGGCCACCGAGTAAACTGGAACCCTTTGCCACAGGATCCTCCACCATCCACCCCTTGAGCAACACTTACCCCCAGACTTACCGCTCCCCATCCAAGCAAACTTCTTCACAGCCAAGCCGGAGACAACCTCCCCCCAACAAGCCGCGCCAACCGCGAAACACCCCCGTCCGCCACTCGTCACCTACGACTCCACGCTATGCAGCATCCACCTCATCGTCCGGCAGTACTCAACGACCACCTCCTGCCCCTCCCGTCCCAGACGAGAAGAAACGGAGCCCCGTTACGCCAGCTGTATTGAGGTCAATTTTTGCGTCCTCCCGAACACCCTTGGAAGAGCGGAGCATCTCAAGGGTTGCTTTCTTCAGGTGCGAAGGGCAGTGTTGTACTCTTTGCCATGATTGAATTGTTCTTGTTTGTAGATTTGTGGGGTTCGTTCTCAGCTGCTTGGGGATCAGCGTGTACGCCGCACGCAGCCGTGGGATACGAGGGACAACCGGTTTGGGTCTTTCCATGCTCTAAGACCCATCCACTATCTATGATTCAATTGATTGTTGCAGCTATTGTACACACGCCAAATCAAACACAAACCCTAGTAGGACATGGAACTCTTGATGATGGCAGTTAGGTGTTCTGCTCCATCGGCTCCAGTCACGTCGCCTATGATGTGAGGTTAGGAGGGTCCGCGACAGCATACCAAGTTGACTCACCAATCCCGGGAGCGAGATCTAGAACACGACGCTGAGGAATTGTGCCCTTGACTAACATATCAATGTCACTGTTCTGATAACCGACCGCCTTAAGGCCGCGCGGAACGCCCAAACCATCCAAGAACCGAGCGATTTGCTCAAACAAAAAGTCTCCGACGGCGTCATCTGTGAATAGTGAGCTCCTGTCCAAGTGTCGACAGAAGCAGCGTACCCGAGAGCCTAGAAATCTTGGAGTCGTTGACGTCGGTTCCGACAAAAACTGCAGCAGCCTCGCGGTGCCGTGACGGAGAAGATGGGGCCGTGAATTGGAACACTGCACCCGAGGTCAGGAAGCACTTGATTCAGACTCTACTGTCTTGGCTCACCTGCCGGACCAGTCAATGCCACGCTTAGGTGCGAACTCATCAGCTCCAACGCGCATAAGCGTGATTGATATCTTTACCTGACACCGTGAGGGATAATAGGCTTGTCTACTACGTATCCCGGATGTTGGTATTTGGGGCCTGTCTTGTTAAATCCGGAAATCTGATTTCGAGGTCAGTTAAATGCCAGTCAAAGTTATCTGGGGCCTACAGGGTAGCTCATGCCATGACACAAGTGCACACCAGCATTCCCAAAACCAATACCGGCAAAGGACGAGGCAAGCCTGGCGATCAACATAAACATAATTCCATCGCGCATTCGTCAAAAAGGACTCACAGCATCTGCCGTTTCGCTTCCTTGTCATCTCGGTTTTTGGCGACGCGTGGGAGATATTTGACTGCCTGCCGAAGGGCCCAGGTCGAAAACACGTCGCTCACGTCGTTTGATCCTTGATATGCGGGTCGTAGCAAGGGATTCGTAGGTCGGGGGACCCGCTCTGTATAAGGAATTGCCGTGTAACTTTCCAAAGCGTGGAAGAGCTACGGGCCGTGGGTTAGTGCCTTCCTGATCGAATACTCACGTAGTGCACTCACAACGTCCAGTCCAGCGCTGATATGAACAGCAGTGGGGCAACTATCAGTATTCAGTGTGTCAACAATTCCAAGCATAGGCTTCAGAGCACGGTTCGCAATCCCGGTCTTGAATTTCATGGACGGAATATCCAAAATAGCAGTGCCAGTTGTCTCGGAACCCGTTCCAGCCGTCGTTGGGACTTGACGAACGATGAGCAATGCGATATGGGAACTTGTATGCTCAAAAAAAAAACCAACCTGCAATGAGAGGGCGCAATTTTTCAGAAATCGGCATCCCTTTGCCTACGGGGGCGTTGATAAAGTCGAACAAGTCTGCGTGTTTGTAGACCGTGAACCTAGACGGACGTTTCAACCACGCTCTTTGTTTAGGGGTGGGGAACGGCCTACAAGTTGGCTGCTTTGGCCGTGTCGATGACACTACCGCCTCCCACGCTAAAACACACCGTAAGTTTAACAAAGAGGCTCTCGGGGAATTTACCCACGCAAGGAAATGTGAAAAATCGTGCTGCCTGGACCAGGCAATCGCATCGTTCCAGCTGGCGTCTGTTGGCTCGATAGCAACACGATCAAAGACTTCGTAGTTTATGCCATGTTGATCCAAAGACTCAATTGCCTTGGTAGGGCAGGGTTAGGACGGTGTTCAGACGTGGCTAGGCTACGTACCATTTTCATTGGCAGTAGCTTTGCGAGGTTTGAGTCGGTGAACACTCCGACCTGCGATTCGCATTAAGACGCGCATGTACGTAAAATGAAGGAAGAATTGCCTTGGTAGCAGCCAGGTTCTTGAGATCCATGCCGACCTAGAACTGGCATAAGTATAAACAACTCCTCGATGGGATACTACTCAACCTCTTTTGTTACACCTTCACCGAAGCGCAGATTGGACGCCGCAACCTAATTGAACGCGTGTGAACATGGTGCCATGGTCCGGTTCGACACTAAGTACCTCAAAGGCATATTCCTTCTCAACTGGGGTATCAATAGGCGTTGCGTACTTTCGCAAACCAGAGAGGCTCCCAGGCGGATGATGGTGTGCTGCGTTCGCACCATGGCACGGACAATAGGTATGACGACTCAGATTGAGCAGATTTTTAATAGCAGCGCGACTGGGCTTGGGTGCCATCTTCGAGGAGCTGAGCCGTGAGTAAATGAGTGGTCGTGGTAAAGGTGAGGCGTGTATGGGGCGGCTGGTCACTTGAGCACAGGAGCCAGCTCCGACCCTTAGCCGAGTTTGAATGTGGGGTAATCAGCTGATCCAGCCTCAGATCTCGAGCACTATAACTTGTAGTATAAGCGCTGAATAATAGTGCATTACTGTAAACATAGAGCGAGAGCACATTCACGAATGGAGACATGGTCGTAAACAAATTCGTACAGGAAGACTGGCTAATAATACAACATAGGACCCAAGGCAAAACTCAGTTGAAGTGGTTGTCTTCATCACCAAAGCTATGGAGGGTGATGGCCACACAGTTCTGAGGGTATTCTTGGGTTAGGCTGCATACAAGTTAGCAAACAAAAATACACCCTAGAACAGCTGGACCTACTTGAAGTCGACGTAGACACCATACGAGCCCTCGATATTCCGGCAAGAGTGGAACAATCCTGGACATGTAGCCGTGTCAGCCGCATATGGTCATAAGCCAGATAGACGTCCGACCTTTGTTGCTCCACTCTCCCTTCTCGAAATGAAGAGTGGTGTCATGCCATTTCCAGCGCCCACCCACACCGCGCTGTTTCTCTTCGAGGAACAGTTGCAGCTTAGGAATAATATGTGACCCAGCGGTCTCCGTGACGTTTACGACGTTTGCATAGAGTACTGATGTCTAGAGTGATTGGGTTGAGCGACCGCGGGTTGGCAAGCAGAAAGGCAGATCTTGGCACGCACCTCGTTGTTCAACTGATACAACGAGCCCCCTTTGATGTGGAAAGCAGGCGCATAAGGCTTCAGGCCAAGGGATGCGGGTCCGGGTTTCCCTGTGCCAAAAGTTTAGCCTTTACAAAGAGCCTTGAAAAAGTCAAAATAGTTGCCTTCGCCAATCTGATGCGCGAGCGTAATGGGTTGGAGATAGAGGTTCCCAATAAACTGGTTCAAACCCAAGGCACGAACGACGTCGCCACCGGCAAACCGTGTTTGACCGGGGGTAAATGCAAGGTCTAATCCTCCGCCCCGAACCCCCCAGATTGACTTCATGGCGTTTGTACTCGTGTGTCCCTGGCTGGGTACCCCAACAACAGCAAGGGCAAAACCCAAGATAGAGGCAGCGGTGATGATCGCCTTCATTCTGTTCCAGTTAGATCAAGTTGTGCAGACGAGAGCGGGGTCAAGTAGATGTAGCAGAGAGCGACGAGGAGACTGCTGAGCTGGCTGGGACGTTGGTATTTAACCCTTGGCCATCCATGAGGGTTACCGGATGGCCATCGTCGCTAGACGATCCGCATAGACGTGTACAATCTCCGAGATTACTCTAAAAAGGTCAGCAACAACTGTCACGAGAATACCAGAGTGCCATAGAAGACGCGGTAGGTAACCGAAATGGCGCTTCTACTAAGCGTGACTAGGCGTCTCGCCCGAGATTTCCGCGCACGTGAAGTCTCTAGAATTGCACGCCGAAGTTTTTAGCGTAAGCGTGGTTGACCTCACGCCGAAGCACGCCGACGCGAGCGGACCGACTCCAATCATGAAAAAGGTCTGAGTTCGGCTCAAATTCTTCGACGTCACCATCGGAATGGATCATGTCCTCCAAGGCAAAATGCGCAGCAGATAATCCGTTCATCGTAGGAGAAACTCACAAACAGTACTTGGCGGGCACACTAGGTTTACCACGCCCATCCCGGACCTGGGTTACGGATAGGAACATCCTCCCGAACAAAACCAGCTCCAACAATCCTCCCAAGTTTGTACTTGCGTTCTTTTGCTAGTATTTCCGCATGTGTTTTGCCCTCCTTCAGAACAACGGACATCCGCGCAGAAGGATGATGTTTCCGACCCATCCGGCCCCTCCCTTTTTGGTCCACGCGTGGCAAGTATGTGCCCTTTGAGACCCAGGCCTCGGCTTGAAGGTGGTGCAACAGTGTCACTCTTAGAGTGCGAGGTTCACCGAGAAGTTCACTCACCAACAACCAATTTATCTCGTGCAAGGCCCTTGTACATCTGGGCGTGGTCTCGTGCAAGACATAGTGTGCTCTTTATTCGTCGGGCGGCTCGTTTATCACTAAACTCCATCTGAAGGACCGCCGCATCGATTGGCTTTCCCGATATTTGGTTTGCGAGCAAGTTGAGCTTGCGCCGAGATATTTTGAATTCGGCCGTCGAATATTTATGCTTGAGGACCGACAATCAGCTACAGGCGCGGGGTCTCTCAAGGGTAGCCACCTGCCTGAGTGTGTTTCTTCTGTGGTTGAGGAATGTGCTGCTCAGTCATATCGAATAGGCTGGCATCTTCTGGTTGTTGCTGCGTTTTCGGCTCTTCTTGAACTGTCTCTATTTCCTCGGTTCTCGGAGAGAGTCGACCTCGAAATATATCTGAGAAAGAAGGTAACATGATACTACAAAATTCTCAGTCACTATAGAGCCTAATTAATCGGGTACGCACCCTCTACGGGGTATCTCCGAGCATGGTGGTACCAAAATGGCGCGGGGTAGGAGTGGGCGTGGTGCAGAGCTACGAAGAGTATGTCTGCAAACTATTCGATGTAATGTTGGGGTAAAGGCATTTCTCGTTGACGACGATAGACCTACTCGCTGTCAATGAAGCACTGGCCATTGCGCAGATCGTCGTTTGCCTGAAGCGCCAGAGATGATAGTTATGTCATCATTGCAGGGTTCTGTTTACTCACTGACACGACTGCACCACAATCTCTAGAGCACTACGCGTCTCAAAACTACACTTTCCGGTCGCCCAAGGTCAATACCACTAGTTCTATACTCTCCGACGTAGACTCAAGCATCTCGGCAGCAAAAATCTCTGATGGGTCTCGGACTGGGGACCATCCTCTACGTGTCTTTGCTGTTGATCAATGCGGTTGCCGTGTTAAACGAGGAGAGATTCCTTGCACGAAGTTAGTATAGCATATTCTTCTCAAGGTCCCGCTGTGCTTATTTTGAGTAATCTCGTTGCAGTTGGCTGGTCGTCTGCTGGTTACCAGCCCGGTCAACAATATGACAACACTGGTTTTGGAGACCAAGGTGGCCCAGGCGTAAAATCGAGGCTAATAAATCTCATTGGTGCGGTGCGGACATTATTACGAAGTAAGTTTACGCACTCTAGTATTACTATTTGTGCTGAGACCTTCTTCAGTTCCCCTCATAATTGTAAACATCGTGGTAATCTTGTACGAGCTTGTTCTGGGATAATTCACATACCACGGACCATGCGTTAAAATCGTGTCCAAGAGTTTACTGTTCGTGCACCATCCATGCCTCAAGTGCGTACCCAGCAAGACAGGCGTGTTCTACTGCCTGGTGCATTCGCCTTGTCAAGCCGTATATCACGTGCCGGCGGCGCTTGTTTATGCTCACAAGCCCCTATTCTGCGTTCGTCAGAGCCCCCAACACCCCTGCAGCCGAGTTGCCTTCACGGCTGCATGCATTCACCTTCCGCTTAGAGGTCCCTTGTCCTTATTCTCTCTCACACACTACGGTCTTTTACTGCATACCAGTTCGTGTCTTGACAACTCTATCAATCGGGTACCTGGGTGACCGTTTTAGTTGCTGCTAGTGAGTGTGGAATCATCTAACCGAGACAACACGTGCTAAGTTGCGTCATACGTAGGGAGCATGAAGTTGCGTGGCGCGCTCTCTTCGGCAGTGTTTTGGTTCTCCCTGTCTCACGCGATTGGGCTGAAGGAAGAAGCTCGGTTTAGCCCAGTCAAATACCACCATGATTGGGGCTTGTCAGAGACTCTCCTCCATCGCCGGCAGGTCCCAGTCGTCATTGCCCCTCCAGCTGTGCCGAGACCCATCACAAATACGCCTCTAGTGCCCCAACCAACGTCTAGCCTCAACTACTGGTGGCCTTATGGATCCAATGGAGTCAACCCAACATCCACGCCCACTCAAACCTCGGCACTGGGTTCAACACACAGTACTAGCACCATGGATGACCCCACCTCCGACGCGACGATGGATGAAATTACTTCAACCATGTCTTCCTCCACATCTGAGGTAGGCACCTCAGCCACGACTACTACCACGGCTAAGGAAGCCCCGTCCGATACCCCAGAGTCGACTCCAAAATCCAACATTCCGGGGTTCCAGGTCATCTCACTCTTGCCGCTGTTCATTATCCTAGGCGTGTTACTGCTTGCAACATTCATGGGATGGACGTACGGACGGTGTGTTCGTTGGTGTCAGCGTCATGGGGAACCTGCTCCTGGGGGCGCAAACATAGGAGGGCGGCCATATGAATTTAGAGGCTACGACTCGGATACAATTGGACCCATGCGCTCTGCGGGCATTGGATGGGTGGATGCATCACGTATATATGACTACGACGCCTCAGCTGCTGTTGCTTATCATGCTATTCGGAGTGGGCAGCCCAGCGAGCCTGGAACCCCTTCCAAAACCAAGGATCGCGCGCCACGCCCTGGAGGGTGGTTTCGTCATACGTTTTCGAGGAGAAAGAGGCCTAACGAAAACTCGCCAAGCGGAGAGAAGGGACTCAACCACCCTGCGGACGAGACGCGAACCCGAAGGACTCTCCCATCTTTGGCATATGGGCAACTAACCTCTCAAAGAATCTCTTCGTCCCCCTCTGACTTAGAGTCTCCAAAGTTTCTGCGTGTTGTCAATGGTTCACCTAGCACACTGGGCAATGGAGTTCAATCACCAGCTACTAGCACCCAACCAACACCTCACATATCGGCTTCTCGTCATGTGTCTATTCGTCGGAAACTCGTGGAAAAGGTCAGGGCCGAGGACGAGGGAAGCCTACTCGCCGCGTCGGGAATGCCAGGTGTTTTCCGTAGCTTTGAGGACGAGGACAGGCAGGCAGACGACTGGGCCAAGGCCGATCCGCTGAAGAGGTCTCCTGCACGGCGGTTCGCCTCTAGAGCCAACGCGTCAAGGTCTCCCGAGAGTTTGACGCGATCCCCAGACCCACAAGAACACCGCGCCCGAATACGTCGCCTTCGGGCCGCTGCGCAGGCTAGCGCGCCAGTTTCCAACGTCACATCTCCTTCGGAAACGTTTGAGGCCTGCCATCCACTCCCGCCTGCACCGAACGTTCTGCTATCTCCGCCACTTCAGCCTCACCTCTTTTTCACTGGATCCGACCAAGATGACGCTTCTCTCAAAGGAGATGATCTCTCCCTCGCACAAGATGATCGCAGCCGTAACTTGAACGGACGTACTGTAGAATTGGCAGTTGACGACCCCTTTGGTCCGCTCATTGCGCCCTCCGTACAACATATGCAACGCACACGAGCAAAGGGGAAACCTCTCAAATACCGAACCGAGTCTACTGAGACGGCACCCCTGAGTCCAGAGTTACGAGATGCTGCAATGACGAGGCTCGAGGAAATTGTCAAGACAAATTGGAGCATGCGGAACCTGGCTGGAGTTCCTCAGAGCCCAACCTTGTTTGGTGCATTTAGTCCGCCCTATAGTCATGGCTTTTACGCAGAAGACGAAAATCACCAAGCTGAAACCGAAGATACACTCTTGGACGAACTAGGTGGGCGTAGGCAAGCACCCACATAATCAGGCTCATGGACCATTTCCCCTTCTCCATTCGTTTGTACCGCCTGTCATTACACCTCTACTCATTTGTGTATCCTTACGAGTCCATTTCTACAATAAATAGTATGTACAAGATATATGCCCAGCGAAAAATAACCCAACGCAGATCAACAAGAGTCCGATACAGATTAAATAAACTCAGCTATGACAAGACACAACAGTATGACACGCAATCACTAAGGAACGGCCGAATTTCTAGCTGAAGGTACCTGCTGGTAAGCCGGACCAGGCGGTCGGAGGTGGCCAAGGCCAAACGCGGAAGTGCCGGAATCGGTCGCCGGTCCACTGGAAACAGCAGCACGCTTGCGTCCGAAAAATACGAGATACACTAGCACACCAACTGCCAGAATAAGCAGCAAAGTGCTCACAGCGAGTAGACTCAGCATGATTTCAGCATAGCGAATCAAGTGGTCTAATGCACCCGAGCCAACTGAAACAGTTGAAGATGAAGAACCAGATGGTGAGACGGATGACTGGGCGTTAGATATCTTGTTGGCCTCGGTTGCGGACCCTCCTCGAAGCTTGTGGAACTCTGCGGAAGCCGCCGTCGCGTTTGTGGTTGAAAGCAATTTCACGTACGGGTTGCCCATTGTATTGGTTTGGCCATCTTCCCAGTCTCCCAGATCGAACATGGCATAGACATTCCGCAAAAAGACGTCGCCGAGAAGCAAATCAAACTCCCCTACTCCGACGGAAAAGGTCTGCGGAATGAATGTGCCATAGCAAGTGCTATTGTCGGTTGCTGTCAACGAAGGAGACGTGACATCCAAGGGGTTCATAGGGAACCGGCGGCCGCCGATGCTGAGCCCAATGTTGATCTCTTGATTGCAAGGCACCACCCACTGGGCTAGCGCAGAGGAATATGTGGCGCCCGGAATACCAGAGTACAAGTTCTTGCAAAACTCTTCCGACGCGTACGCATAAGTGGTACCACTACATACCGAGCTATAAGGAATTTACTGTATGGTCTTGGCGATTAACACACCTGTCCAGCAAGGCGATCGCTTTCCCGGTTGCCAAGCCTGAAACCGAGCTCGAAAGCGAACGTGTCACGGCCCCAGTGGTGTCATAGCCATCAACTACGACAGTCCAGCGCTTGGGGTTGACCAAGGGCCAAGTAGGTATGGCCTCTGTTGCGTTAATCGCCGCCCCGTATTCTGGCTCCAACTCGCCAATAGTGAAAGAACCCTCACTAGATACAGAAGATGCGTCATCCGACCTCTGCAGAAGAAAGGCAATAAAGTTTGGCGTGCTCGGACTTTGGGCGAAGATGTTGTAGAGAATGCTGCGTCCCCAGGAGTTGCCGGTGCTATTGACGAGCTGGTCAATGGTCGAAAGAGCATTTGCACCGAGCCCAAGTAGTCCCTCCGCGCCCCAGTTTAATATCGGGTTGTTGGAGGAAGTTGCCGTCATGAACGCTTGAGACGAGATATTATACCTTGCGGATACCAGGAAAATAAGTTGAGACAGCAAACCGCTTGAGCCATGACTATTCGTACCCGGCAAATGAAACGTTGGCTCGCGAAACCGGACCAGCTGCCCAGCCTACCCCATAGGTAATATTCCCCACAATGTTCTGTGCAAAGTCATGTTGTAAGGTAACTTTGTCACGTTTGGGCGGTGACATACCGAAACCTGAGCGGGAGCCATGCTGTCGCTGCGAATCCACAGGTCACTACTGCCCGTATCGATTTGTACCGCGTACTCTGTACTTAATATAAGCCTTCTGTATACACACACTAGCTCACACACCTTTGCCAGCTACTGTGACGGAAGCCATGTAAACAATGTCATGTACAGATGACAAGCCATTGTCGTTATTCTGGGTAGTCGCCGCATTGGTGGTACCAGATAAACGAGAGGGTGTCCCAGGACGAGTAACAGAGAACGAGTTGCCCGCCCTGTGACTGTCCCTCTCCATTATCCTGGAGGTTGGCAGACGCAAGGCGGGCACTGCAGAGGTCCCAAACAACAACACGATAAATCCGAGAAAAAACATAGCGTGGTTAACGAGTGGCTCTAAAAGAGTGGTATTGAGATGCTCCAGATGGGGAATACGGGGGAATGGCCGGTTGCAATTCGCGTGTCGGACCGCGGTGGTGGTCGCGACGGCGCCCATGCCCAAATTTAGACAGGCCCGCCGATCTTGGTTTCGAATCTGACATAACTGACACAGACGCAAACAGAGAACAACAGGGGGTGCGCACAAGCAGAGCTTATTAATTTGGACAAAGCAAACAATGTTGAGCAGAACATAAAAAAGCTAAGCACAGTCCGAATAACGCTTGGTTACCTCTTCAGACAAGTTCACCCTGATCCCTTCAATATGCCCACGCAAGGCCGCCCATCTGTCATGGTCACCAAGGTGCTTGAACTCGCTTAACACCTCATTTACTAGTGTAACCAACTGGTTCTGGAATGCTAATCGCCGTAGAGCCCTAGTGGGATGCGCCTCGACGAGTTGATCCAGGCGTCTCGTTCCTCTGGTCCAAAATTTCGACACAAACTCGACCACTTTGAGGGCCTCCCAGAGCTGGCGCTCGCCCTCTCGCCTATCAGCAGGTCGCGATATGTGCGCGGTCTTCAGGATGAAGTACGTGGTCTCAGCGTCTGGCAACACGAACCACTCTTTTTTCCCTCCAGGTTGAACGACTGGCCGAGTAATGCGGTCTAGCAGTGATTTGGCGGTATTCCAGTCCTTAGCCTTGGCACAAGCACGGAAGGCAAGCGCCCAGGAGCCGCTTCCAGGTCTGACATCGAGCCCGTGGGAAAGAGCCGATTCCTGGAGCATCCATTCTATAGTTTCCTGTGCTTGGAGTGCACTGCCTGAGGTGGCATACAGGGAAAGTAGATGGTCCATCGCAGAGGTGGTAACCGCATTGCCTCTGGGCGGAGATTTAGAATAAATGAGAGTGTCGATATAATGCTTGGTAAGATCTGGCCGCCCAGCTGAATAGCAAACTGCCAGTGCGGCATCGAGGGCGCGGGGGTTAAGTTCCACCTTTGGCCCAGACGGTTCGACGGGAGCAGAAACACCCGGAAGTGGTAGGCCAAGGTATTCGCCAATGATACCGAAAGCCAGCTCGTGCTCCGATTCGCCTCCGTGCCGAAGGGCTCGTAACACGGCGGTGACCAGGTGAGAGTCGATCGGAAACGGCTGCCGTTCTGTGGCACGAAGAACGTGGCGCCATACAAGCTTAGCGTCTTGAGCATTCCGGGCTCTGACACTCTGTTTATCTAGGTCGGCTCCACCCGCACGTTTTGTGAAGGCGATTAACATGGACGTGAAGACGTGTTCGTTGGGGGCAAGAGGACCCTGTGATTCCAGCTCGTAAAAGACGTCCCAGATCTTTTGGTATGCGCCTGCATTGGCCACGACGTCGATATATGCTGCAGCTGGGTGTGCCCGGGGTGCATCTTTGGTTTCTGTGTTTTGTCCGGACGAAATCAAATGGGCCCAATCGTTGTGCAACTTCTCGGCGCGCTCGAGATGAAGGGAGGTAAGGATTTCAGGGGCGGCTCGCGCATATGCGGTCAGGAATATATGGAATGTCGTCATCGTTGGCCGAACAGCCCTCTTCTTCATCTGGATATCATACCGGACGAGTCAGTCAAACAGACTGAGCCTCGCGAGAAAGTAGTACCTACCGCGAGAAATTGGGTATACGCAAAGTTATATCGCTTCGCTTCGAGCGCTGTTTGGATTACAGTGTTCCATGCGATAGGACCTTGCAAGGCTGTCGGAATGTTATTGCAATAATGAATGGCCTCATCCAACTGGCCAGTTTTGCAAAGCTCCTTTACTCGTATGGCGACATGAACTTCTCGAAGTGGGCCGGCATCTGAATCTCTTGAACCTAATTTTTGTGGAATCTGATAATAGTTTGAGCGGGAGCTCTGAGCCTCTCTGGGGAACTCCTGTGGCGACAACGTTTTAGAGCCTGACACGGTTGTAGAGCCATTGTTGGCCAAAGGTTCGCACAAAGTGAACAGCGCATACGCACCAGATCCAAAAACACGGGTGGAAACTATAGGAGATATCGTACGGAACTTCAGCCAGGCTCGATTTCGGGTTGTACAGGGTACAAATCTGGATTGCATTAAAAGGATGTAGTTGTGAGTGGTAAGCGCAGTTGGTATTAAAAATGAGAGTCTTGCCATCACGTGATGAGGTTGGGCTTTTCGACCCCCCCGTACATGAACTTACCATCGGCCCCGGCGCTGGCTAACTGGATACCGAAGGACACACCATCTGGCGTTTTTATGTAAAGTATGGTGAATCTACGCGCGTACTGTGCACAACCGAACGTGGCCTCGCTGATCGCTTGGTTTTTTCACTCAGCATGTTACTACCCCCCCAGACTTACTTGCTTATGCCCCCTCCTGAACGGCCCTGGGTATGTTTGTCATCATTCGTGACCTATAGCCAAGTTATTTGGGCTTCCCCTAATATGTTCTTTGTCAATAACCCGAGCGCGGTTTCCGTGGTTGAAACGAATTAAACCGTTGGCGCAGGGCCGAAAGTAATCCTTGCGCCCGCTGGCACACCTCTACTCAGTTCTGGCTATGGTTGGCTGACATTCCACTAGTATGCGATTATTAATCAGAGGCTTTATTTTAGAACTCTTGGAGCGCTAACTGGGAGTCGGACGGTGAGCTAGGTCTATTAACGGCTGCTAATCGAGCTCCTCAAATACAACACAGTGAAGTCGATAGGAAAGGATGGGAATATCAATGTGTTGTCCCCAAAATAGCTATTCTCAACACTTAGGCTTTAAACATCGGTTGACAGAACCTTAACTTCCCCCCGACTGGGGACGCCCTATAGGCGCATATAGCTCCAAGCTCAGGCATTCGCTAACCCATTTCCCACATCGCCCAACGACATCAAGCGCTAGCTTGAAAACAAGTGCCTAGCCAAGCGACGCAAGTTTGCTTTTTTCAAGGGGGTACATGCTGCTGCCCAGGGGGGGGGTCCTCTTTGCGCCGTCAACTCAAGAAATCATCTCAGCCTCGCCGTATCTTAAATGTGCCCGATTATTTGGGCTAAATTAGGAACGGTGCTCCGAGGCAACACTCAAGCCCATAGCACCTTTTGAAGCCAATGGGCCTCGATCTCGCTACGAATCTACGATAGATACTAGGTGCCCACCCCATGGGCCAATGCATACTTCGCCCCCCTAAGTAAAAAGCTGTTTAAATTAGGTTTGTACTTAAATGAAAAGAGCGGTGCGGAATCTGCTCCGCACGTGCAACCATGATCTCGATGCTTCTTAAACACGGATCAATGGGCAGGTACGTTGTCACATGTGATTGATTTAGACTGGCTTAAGATCGACCGCCCCATCCATGCAGGTAATTTAACAATTCACAGATTCACATTTATCTCTTTTAACAGCGGCATCCCAGGGAGAGGCCGTAGCGTCCAGTGACACAAATACAACCGATATAGCCATTTCCCGACCAGGCCTATCCTTATAAACACATCTAATTGAGTGTCCACGACACTCCGTCTAACTTTCCAACACCTACGACCATCATCAGCCCAAAGATCTAACCCAGCTCGAAAGTCACACTCACTGAGCGGTGCAAGGTCTTTGAATGCAGTAGGCGATAGGTCCAAGTCATTGTCCCCGCACCCAGGGCACCTGTCCACTATTTTTACCCTGGTTGTCTTGCCCTTCCAGGTCGCGGTCGCGATCTTACCACACGCCTTGCAGTGATTCGGATTTTTGTCTATTCATATGTTTCAGACCCCCTGGAGCTCGCAGCGGGTAATATGGTGTATGGTCTACTCACCAATCATCATCGTCTGGAATAGGTGTGTGCCAATAGCCGCTATGCGTTCAGTATCTTTCTATATTCGTATCATTGGTTAGATTTTAGGTCTTAATTCAATCATATATGCCACGTACGTTGGACCATCCACATGCCCCCACCCCAACAGACGGATTATCTAGTCGTACACGAAGATGACTGGTGTGCAACATTACGAACTATATCATAAGAAACTTACAGTAGGTTCCCTGTATATTGCCAGTCAGCCATGCATGGTTTTTGCCCCAGACGCGTGTAAACCTACCCGTCCGACATGCGCAGCAGCAGCGGGCGCGTTTTCAATCACAACGGGGGCCGCTATGGCAATGCCCACCAGACCAAGGGCGGAGATAATAAAGGAAGCGAACCTAGTGAGAGCGTACATGTTGGGTAGGCAAGTTAGCTGGAGGGTGAGAGGCTGCGTTAGCAAATGAATGGCCATGTGTAAGCTGTTTATATGCAAAGCTAAAAGGACTGCAACGTGCTATAGGCTGACATGTGCATGCGTACACTGCCCTCCGTACCTTAGATGGATCAACGTCCGGTCACAACCATGTCTGGTCCATGCCACATGCCCGCACATGCTTGCTGGTATGTCGTGTTTAATACCGAAGATTTGCGAGCGCTCCGTGAAAGCGGACCTGACTGAAGCGCAGAAACACCGCCCTGTGCGATGGACCTGCCCAGCCTCTCTCACTACAGCCTAGTGGGCCGCAAGGAAAAAAAAAAGTGTCCGGTGATGGGTGTTGCCCAAAGGCTCGTGCGCTCCGGTGACCACTTGGTCACAGCTGATCGGGCCCGTTTATCTACAGGGAAAGCATACACGCGAAACAATTACTGGCGAAAGCGTCAGGCACGGAAACCAAATCAAGCAGAACAATATATATTGTGGTTTGGCAGCATCTACTTATGCAAGGTGAGATCGAATCTGCGGATTCCCAATGCAAACGTGAACAAGACCAGCGCTGCAGAAGTAACTGCAATTGGCTTTTTGAAATGGGCAGCCGTGGAAAGGCTGTAGGTTACCTGGATGCAAGAGAGACGAATTAGAAGGGAACAAACAGGAACAAGATCAACAAAACTCACGTAGACCGTGTCAGCGTGCCCTTCGCTGACGTTCTTTTTCTTCAACACGACGGCTGGTCGACCAGTCGTATCCAAATATGTTACATGACGGAATCGTTCGATGACGTCCGGCGCAAATGGTGGGTGGACAGTAACATCTGTGGCGCCTTCGGGTAGCACGATCTTCAGCTCTGTTTCGTCAAACGCAGCCCCCGGGATGTTGGTCAAGTACGGGATGGCGACAACATATTTGCCAGTCGATGCGTCATACTTTGCGGCTTCCTCGAGGGGAGTATCATATCCGAGCGTAAACGTGTAATTCCACCCTCCGAGGAGCGGGTAGCGAGGTCGAAGCTCTAGGACGCTGGATCGAGCTTTAGCGGGCGTGAGAAGGGCCGAGGAAGGCGGCAGGGTGGGGCGGAAGTGAGACGTGGAGACGTTTCCGACCAAGTCAATGAAGTACGGGTCGCGCGCGCCTGCGGGGAGATGAAGTACAAGGTCCCTCATAACGTGGGCGGCTTTGCGCTTGAAGTACATTTGAGACTGGTGCTCGAGACGGGAGAAGTGCCCTTTGAGCCTAGAATGCATGAAATAAGTATGGGTTGAATGTTAGCAGGGTTTGAACTATACATACGTAGGCCCGTCGTTGCGCAGGACAAGCTCGTCGTGAACATTCAGATTAGCACCCCAGTGACTAATCTCAGCTGAGCGTTGCAGCGAGGCAACAGTCAGGACTGGTTGGTCGTAGTCATAATGAATGGACAGCATCCGTTGCTTGCTTTCTTGGAACCTGGTGTTCATAGACTCGGGAATGTTGTGGAAGGGACCGTAAGTCAGAGTTGCGCCCGACTTGGCTACAGGGGCAGCGCCATTTTCGACGTAGGGTGAAAGGTCTTTCGCGTCGGTATAGGAGCGGATCATAGGCGTAGGGGAGCTGTGAGGACACCTTAGGGACTGGGAACCAAGTGAACAGACAAGTGGACTCACCGAATCTTGGTCCGCTGCAGAGCGCATTTGTAGGGGCTCAAAACATATAACGGTATCTTGAACAAGAGTGATTGGGGCTCGGCCTGCCCCGCGGATGCTGGCAATGGAGTCGAAGCATGTGACTGGACCGTAGAAACCACGATATTAGCCGTCTGGTTGAGCTTGAGGGCCTTGGAGAGGGTAATCGAGTACAAAAACGCGTGGCTAAACGAATATACACGTCCCGTTGAGCCCTGATAAATGAGCTTGCGAAAGTAACACGTACTTCCTGGGATTGAAACCATGTCTGTCGACCTCAAGAGTTGCCGACTGCGCCTTGAGTTTAGCCTCAATCCAGGTAGTAGACTTCTCCTCTTCTTCGCTGAGGCTGATGTAGTACGTCTGCACGTCCTTCTCCAGAGCGCGAACCGCATATGTGGTGGTGACATGGGTCAACGAACCTCCCAGCTCGACCGTGCGTACTACCGCATCGTTTTCGAATGTCGCAGCCGAGAGACCAGCGGCCGAAACCACAAGGACGTTGAGACCACAGGCAAGAGTATACCACAGCGCCCGCGACGGATACATGGTCGTTTTTGGCAGTGTGCGCAGCGAGCCACGTCGGAGTCTATCCTTAGCGCGCGCGCCTCGGATTCGGCGCTTGTTGGATCTAACTTAAGACCAGCCTGAGAATCAGCCACGTCGATACCAAATGCCTGTATGCGCCCTCTGATGGAATTATACGTTCATGAACCACCCTGGAATTCCCGCTTCATCATTCCTCTTGCCCCATTAAAGCCCATGATCTGGTCATAACAGCACATTGGCCTCCCTCCTAAAATTGTCTCCAAAACTACCTGAGCAAGCTAGAGCTACCAGCAGGACTCTCGCATTGGCGCGATAGTATAGATACTGTAAATGATTAAGAATATCATGTATTCATGCTGCCTCTACTATTGCGCCAAGCTAGGAATTAGCCTCATGGGTGCTTTTAGCTTGGTCGGATACTTTTGACTATCAACACACATCGGGCATGGTCGGTCATGAGGCTGTGATGCGCCGGGCATGATCCCAACTTATTCTAAGCTAGATATGGCGCTATCGACGCGCGAGGTATATGAACTCGGTGACCGTATCTACGCGTCTTTGTTTTCAGCCCTCTTACCACGATGTCATGGACTTGGAGCCTCGCCTGGAGCGCCGTAGCCGCTTGGATTGTTGCTAGCTGGTTTAAATATCAGAAAGCGTTGGCTCGAGTGCACCATCTCCCCGGAACTCGTCTTTTATTCAACCCATACTCGTATGTGCCCTCTCCTTGGAATGTAAAATAATAACGATTGGTCCCAGGCCACTCGCATTCATGCTACCGCGGGTGAAAGGACTCGGAGTTGGGTCCTCGTATGGCTGGGAATTCAAATATTCTTGTGAGTATTCACGTAGGTTATTTTAGTTGCGTGACTAGATCCCTCGCAGTATTCGATGGATGCAAGTGGGATGTACACACTATGGTTGGGTTCCTCTCCGGCACACCCGGGTACCTTGTTTCGAACCTGAATACCATTAAAGTTCGTCGTGCCCACTGTACAAGAGTCGCAATATCTGATATCGATAACAGCAAATGTCCACCTCTCGGACTACTTTTACCAAGCCAGTGAAAGATTATGGGACTCTGGACGTGTTCGGCCCTAACCTGGTCGTCTCGGAAGGTGATCAATGGAAGCGCCAGAGACGCATCTGTGCCCCCGCGTTCTCCGACGTAGGTTTAATAATTGGGCAAAAAACAAACAAACAGGTATACTAACTTATTCCTAAACCGCAGCGAAACAACAGCTATGTCTGGAGCGCGACCACCGACCTGGCTGATGAAATGATGGCAACTTGGGTCAAACATGGCCCGACTAAAATATCCAACATTTGCGAAGACATGACTATGCCGGTGCGCATGCTTGACGACACATCGGGGCTTCCTGACTCTGTAAATCTAGCTGGCCCTCTGTGTTATCGCCAAGGCAGGGTTTGGCCAAGAAATCCGGTGGACTGATGATGCGGCACCACCCTCAAACCACCAGCTGACATTCAAGAAGGCGTTGAGTGTAGTCACTCACAACATCTTTTTGCCCGTTATATTGCCAGACTGGGCCTGGAAGCTACGGAAACATTGGAGGTTTGTTAAAGAGGCGTACGATGAAGTCCTGGTGAGCTCACATCAGTGACATATGAAACACCAGTTCTAAAGACATGGCATGATTGATAGGCATATTTACACGAGATGATTGATCAACGCCGTGACCCAAGCAGACATGGCTCGGAGATGGTGGAAAAGCACGACCTGTTTACTCAGTTACTCGACGCACACGACGCAGGCGATAAGCTGACTGCAGAAGAGCTCATTGGTGAGATTGATAAACGTAGCTGAATTTCCTGCTGAATGTGTAGCTCAGGCAATATTTTCGTGTTTCTTATCGCGGGACACGAAACAACCTCCCACACCTTGGGGTTCCTGTTTGGGCTACTGGCATTGCATCCCGAAGAACAGGCTAAGCTTGTTCAGCACATTGAACAGAATCGACCGGAATCAAGGGATTTTGTAAGTGAACTGCTGTACCTGCTTTTGTACGTTTCATACCACATTGGTTCAGGCATATGAAGACATACATAAGCTCAACTACGTCACTGCAACGTTGTATGAGACACTGCGGCTGTATCCATCGGTGGGTGAGCTGTCTCGGCGACGAGTTTCGCTCTTTGAACCACCTGCATGAACAGATTATCCACATCTCAAGGCATGCACCGGCGGACACTCAAATGAATCTTGGCTCGGGGAAAACCATCAGCATACCGTCGCAGACCCGAGTGGGCATTCACGTACCCGGGCTCCATTATAACCCCAGGTACTGGGACGATCCTTTCGACTTTGCTCCTTCGCGGTTCTTGGACCCCAGCTGGAACCGTGAAGCGTTTGTTCCGTTTGCAGTCGGCCCCAGGGCTTGTATTGGTCGGAGGTCAGTTGGGCAGCGCTGTATGCACCCGCTTGTGACTGAAAACCATTAACTAGGTTTGCTGAAACGACTGTCGTTGCTTTGTTGGCGCGAATCCTACCTAGATACCACGTTTCAGTTGACGAAGAACTGTTTAAAACTATCCCTGGGGAGCCGATGGTTGAACGTCGTGAACGATTCATGAATGCGCGATCTATGCTCACCCTTGCTCCGGGAAAACTACCGCTTGTGTTTACACCTCGGGCTTGATTTTTATGTACAGCTAGTAGCATATATTCATGGGTTACTGCACCAGCGTCTTTGGTCCCACCTACCAGTGTGACGGGCATATATTCAAGTATAATCAAGCCATGGCGCGATATCACTATAGTCTTCCTCCCCGAGTGCAGTGTTCAATCTCCGTTTTCTAATAAAGTAGCCCCAGATCGGGGTAAAATCCGCAGTTCTCCTCTCTGCGTTACGTGGATGCGGCTTTACAAAGTGGTTAAAGTCCGCATATACGCAACCAAAACAAAGCCCGACACAATTTCAAAAGCACGTCTCACGTGAGACTAACCCACGCTTACGACGCGTCTCTAACACCTACCTCTCTTGGCCATAACATCATGTCCGCGATGCAAGTAGACTCGAAACTAGATGTCGACTCGTATCTTGCAACTGCGGCCTCTTCGTCGCCACCAGATCTACACCCTTTCTTCGAGAAATTCCGGAGGCAGCATCAACGAAAGTGAGATATCTACCGAAAGCCAAGTCGTCATTGCTCACCGTCTTGCTTCCGCGATATTATTGCTGCGATTATTTTGGACAGGCTATGGCACCAACTAACCCTGACGCTATTCGAGTTCCTGGACCACCCTCAGTCGGGGCCGTACCAAGTCGATCTGTTCACCAAATTTGTTAGGGACTTCGAGGAAAAACTAAACCAGCTCAAGCTGGTGTCTATGGGTGTGCGGGTATCGAAGCAACTTGATGGTACGCACAATAATCTATCTTTACTTTTAACAGAACTTATGTTCCGAAATTTATGTAGACCCAACTACTATCCTTACCTTTTTGACTTCGCTGCTCGAGAGAATCGATAAGGAAAAGTCACGCGAGGCCTGGATATTGCTCGTGTCGTCCATTGCGCATACCAAGTTGATATTCGGAGACCTCGCTGGGACCAAGGTTGATATGGACGAGTGTCAAAGGCTGTTAGACGACTTGGATGGCGTAGAACCTAGCGTTCACGCAGCATACTACGAGGTAGCCGCCGATTACTACAAGGTGTGTACTTCGTCCTTGCTCTCGTCAAAGTACATATTTGACAGCCTTGAATGAACCGTAGGCAAAGGCGGACTATGTGCCATACTACAAGAACTCTCTTTTGTACCTTGCATGTGTGGACGTCGAGACTGATCTTGCGCCCGATCAGCGTCTCATACGTGCGCACGATCTGAGTATAGCTGCTTTGCTCGGCGAGACGATCTACAACTTTGGCGAGCTCCTCCAGCATCCTGTACTAGACTCGCTCGCAGGCACGCCCCACGAGTGGTTGAAGAATTTATTGTTCGTATTCAATGAGGGCAATATTGGCAAGTTTGAAAGCGCTATACCACTATTTCCTCAGGAGGTGAGCGTTCGATTTGGCTGAATGTATGCCCGACGTTAATGCCATTTGTTCGGCCTAGCCCATCTTGGAAGAAAACCACCCCTTCTTGCGGCAGAAGATCTGCCTCATGGCGCTGATCGAATCGGTGTTCAAGCGCATGGGCACTGGGTCCGCGGGGAAAACGATGACCTTCCAAACGATTGCGGAGGAGACAAGATTACCCCAGGATGAAGTGGAACATCTCGTGATGAAAGCACTCAGGTGTGTTGAATAGTTGCCACCCACCCCCTGACGTCGCCGCTGATCCGAGTGCCTGCAGTTTGAAGCTCATTCAAGGAACTCTGGATCAGGTGTCCGAGACAGCGACCATTACCTGGGTGCAGCCACGTGTGCTGTCTGGGCCGCAGCTCGCGCAGCTTGCAATGCGATTGGACGAATGGTGTGATAGGATCGATGCGCTAGATGCATTTGTCCAGCTTCAGACACCCGAGCTATTTGCACACTGAGTGGCAAGTGTAATGAAAGCATTAATCTTTATACCATGGGGAATGGCGTGCAAAAGGGATCTGAGCGTGGTGGCAGGACAGAAAAATAAGCAAAGGGGGAAGAGTGTTACAATGCGGTCAGTTCGCTCGATGCATCCGAGGCCTCCCCTTCTTCCATTTCTTCGTCTGGTTTTCGAGACTTTGACCTCGACCGCTTTCCCCACTTTTCTACGTCCTCTACCTCGCCAGCTTCCGCCTCCTCGGGAACTTCACCCATCTCGATATCATCGTCTCCTTCTGTTTTATTCGTCACCGAAGAAAGGGGTAATGGAGTTCCTGGTCCTGGCGTCGGAGTATTTCCCGCCGAGCGTAAAGGAACAAATGACCGTGCCGCGGGATTCAAAGCGTGACTGGTGGCAGACTCTGGAGGCACTGAAGTCGAGGCGGAAGCTGAAGCTGCGGGGTCGGTACTGTCGTGCTGCTTCCCCATGAGTCGGAGTGCTTGGATTTGGTTGACCAGGGTATCGAGGACGGCGCGCCGAGCCGCCAGGTTTTCGTTGTGGTCCTCACGAGCTGCACGGATCGTAGATAGTTCGTCTTCTAGGGCTGTTATGTCACTGCGGAGGAAACAAGTTGGAGCTGGATCAGGACTCGAGTGACAAGTTGGTAGATGGCCACTTGCGCTGTAAGTTCTGCCCGCGACGGGAAATCGTTCACTTTTTCTGCTACGACGTCGTACTCTTGCTTTCGCTTTCGGAATATCTGTTCTTGTTCAAGCGTGAGACGAAGGTTGTCAAGGTCCAGCCTCGTCGCGTCATGTTCTCGTGCTGCAGGCTAGTGTGAGGGCTGCCAAAGGTGTCGAGAAAATGATGCTTACTGATGCTCTCAATCTCACTGTTGTATTGCTGCACCTGCCGAGCCTCAGCCCCCAGCACGAGTGTTGCCTTTTGGATGCTGAGCCGAAACGACGCGAGCTCCACCAGAAACTCGTCTCGGGCGTTGTCCACTTCGGTCAAACCCACGAGCGTTGCGAGGGACGGGTCAGTGTCGTTTTGATATGATATATACGCAAAGTGGAGTGCCAAATAAGACTGAAGGCGTTTCATGAGCCGCCGAATAGCTCGATCATCAGTGTGAACACGAGCATGAATGATTGCCTCTGCGAAAAGAAAAGAAAAGTCAGACACGGCGATCTGAGTGGGGACCACGTACACACCCTCTTGCTCTGGGGTGGGCAGTGGGAGGGGTGGAATATCCTCGGCGGACATGGTGGTGGCGGGGTCTGTTATGGTAGCCGAAGGATAAGCGCGGCTAGAGAAGTGCCACAGGCCTTGACTCGGTTTGGAGAGGGGCCCCGGCCGGCTTGTAAAAGGATCGACCGACAAAATTCGGATTTCTCCTACACTTGATCTAGGCGTGTGGGTCGTGCTTCTGGCCGGTGGGTTGCCGCTGTGATAGCCTAGCTATATCCTGGCAGCCACTGGCCCGGTGTCTGCTCCATCACTCCAGATTGCAGGGTTGTGCATCCACTCCTGCTTGGTCGAAACAGCCGCCACCCTCCTGCACCCTTATAATCATCCCTCCCCATGCTACCTGGTGAGCAGCTCCCTCCCCCCCAGCTCTCGTCGCTGTTGACGAATTCTACCGCCATGTTACCAGTCTTTGACAGGCGCGGCGTCGTTTCCGCGGCCCTGCTGGCCTTTGCCAGCTTGGGAGGCTTTATCATGGGGTTCGATACCTCAGTCATCAGTGGTATCAAAGAGTTGCCGGTAAGGGCACAGTCGCGTCTATTGTATATTTTCTGACCTGGTCGCAGGCCTGGCTGGAGCGGTTTGGGTACCGGACGGAGAGCGGGGCCTACGCCCTCACCACCTCCAAGGAATCACTTGTCGTTTCGATCCTGAGTGCTGGCACGTTTTTCGGTGCTCTTACTTCGGTACGTTGCGCGTGTTCTTGTTTCACATCAATTGGTTATGTATTTTCAATCAGGGTATCTTCGCCGATAAGTTTGGTCGACGGGCTGGAATCATCGTGAGCTGCGTGCTTTTTTCCATTGGCGTTGCGATCCAGGTTGGTTCCCCCACTCTCGAGGTTTTCATAGGCAAGTCGCAAAGGTCCTGGTCTCGTAGATTATACTGAACGGTTGTCATAGTTGGGCGAGCAATTACTGGGTATGGTCTGGGAGCTATGCTCACCTTCGTCCCAATGTATCAGTCTGAGTGGTACGTGTGGGCTCTTCCAGGGCTGTCTTACCTGTCCTCACCCCTACATCAGTGCCCACAAGTCAATCCGGGGTGCGATTATTACATGCAGCCAATTGTCCACAACGATTGGTCTTATGATTGCCGCGGTGGCCAACCAGAGCGCTCTCAAGGTGACGGGCTCTCGTTCTTGGCGCGTGCCAATTGCGATTCAGATCGCCTTTGCTGGTGTCCTAGCACTCGGGATGCTGTTCCTTCCGGAATCTCCCCGGTACTACGTCAAGCGGGGCCGGAACGAAGATGGATTGCGCGCGCTGTCTCGGCTGAGGCAGCGGACCACGACGGATCCGGAAGTTGTGGAAGAGTTCGAGGAAATTGTCAAGAGCGCTGAAAAGGATGACGCGATGACTAGGTCGGGATACTTGGATTGCTTCAAGCAAGGTGTCGTCAAGACCAGGACAAGGGTGCTCACCGGCCTGGGATTCCTGGGTGTTCAGCAGTTGACTGGTATGTCTGAAACATCATCATTTGGTTGTGGCACTAACAAGGTTATAGGCATCAATTTCATCTTCTACTACGGCACAACCTTCTTTGTGAAGGCTGGAATCAGTGATCCTTATCTCATCAGCGTTCTCGCCAATGTCGTCAACGTCGCCTTTACTCTCCCCGCCTTTATCCTCATCGACCGAGTTGGCCGGCGCCCTTTGCTCATCTGGGGTGCCCTGTGGATGGCCATCTGCCAACTCATCATTGGTGCCGCAGGCATTACGATCTCAACATCCAACGCCACAGGACAGCGTGTGCTCGTCGCCTTTGTCTTCCTCTATGTCGCAGCCTTTGCCCTGACCTGGGGACCTGTCGCATGGGTCGTCAACGCCGAACTTTACCCGCTTGCTGTGCGCGCCAAGGCAATGTCGATGACGGGCGCGACCAACTGGGCGGTGAACTTTGGGATTGGGTACTCGGTCCCCTATCTAGTCAACGAGGGTCCTGGAAATGCCGGGCTTGGTGTCAAGGTGTACTTCCTCTGGGGGAGCCTGTGCCTATTGTGCTTTGTTTATGCGTGTAGGTTTGTTCCATCTATATTTTGCCGGTTACTAAACCTTCTGCCTAGATTTCTTCATTCCTGAGCTCAAGGGCTTGTCGCTTGAACAGGTGGATGCATTGTTCCTAAACTCCACCCCTCGCACGTCGTCCGCCTATCGCACAGAGCTGCTTTCTGCTGCGCACTCGGGAGCAGATGGCGTGCCAACTCTTCGTCGCTCCACTTCTCAGGCTTCGAGCGACCCCGAGAAGTTGGCCGAAAAGTAAACGATCTCGTCTTTGTATATAGTCATTTTTAGTTTTTTGGGGGGCTTTTTGTACACGCGTTCTAGATTCAACCATCTGTTTTTGATACACTTGTTGTCGCCATCCTTGTCAGCTGTATTCTGCGGTCCTTGTTGCATGTGCGGAATTATATCTGTCCTGGGGATTTTACTTTCTAAACCTAATGTGATGCTATCCATTTCGTTTGCTCCGCATGTTTTCTAGCGTCGTCGCATTAAGTCAAGGATAAAGGTACATGGTCTACTGAGCAAGGTCTTTGCGCTGTCGCTTATGATTGCCTCTTGTGGCATTGGTAGCAGCAGTGCTTGTTGAACAAACAGAGACCGAGCGTTTCCGCTAATTACTTTACATGTCAGCGCAATGCACAACCAAAGAGAAAGGATCATAACGGGAGATTGGGGATAGGTAGTGTCATCTAACCTGTTTCTCTGCAGGCGTCCGACTCCTCCCCTTCTTAGGCCCTGTGGAGCTCTCACGTTCTGGCTGCGCCTCGCCTTGCTCCAGTCTTGCCTTTTGCACATGGAGCTCATGCTTCGTCCGGTCCAGCGAACGTTTGAGATCCACCACGCCGAGCGCCGCGGCCTGTAGACTCTCGAGCTTCTCAATGTTTGCGCGGGTCGGCATGACGAGTCGGTCGTGTGAGAGACCGAGTTCGGCGACGATGGTGTGGACGCCGGTCGAGGCGCGGACGGTGGGGATGCGAGAGGAGCGAATGTGTGCGGCGACGTGACCGGATTTTGTCGGGTTTGTGGGTGGGTCGATGCGCGTGATGCAGTTGAGAAGATCTGGAACAACGCTTGGCTTATTTCGGTGGGATGAGGTAAGAAAGTATACGCACCACTAGCAGCCTGTTTTGCGTCCGTTTTGCGCCCCTTGTTGGCGGGGCCTAATCCAAGCAGCGCAAGGCTGTTTGAGCTAGGTGTCATAGCTCCCGGGCTGTCCACGTCCATCCCGCTCGCGCTGACACTCGTATCTCTCCGTTTCTTCTTCTTTTCTTGTGTAACTGCGCCAGCCGCAACGCTCCCTGGGCCTGTGGTAAAGTAGTCTGGGTCGACGTTCAAGTTTGCAAGACCCGAATCGAGGCCGCCGAGCATGCGCAAGATTTCTTCTCGGTCTCGAGCAAAGCGGGCTTCGTTTTGTTGGAGGCGCTTCATCTCGATGTATAGAGCTTCCTCCTCGGCGATTTGGGCAGGGGTGCGGTTGAATAGGCCGCGAAGGTATTCCTTGCGAGTCGATTCGCGGTCTATGGTAAGGTGAGTGAATGGATGGGGATGTACGAGAAGTGTGACCTTTATCAAAGTTGAAAGAGCTAAGGAGTTGGGCTTTTGTAGTTTCGTCACCACCCCATGGTCGTGTACGCAGCAGTTTTCGACAGACACCGTAGTAGCGGTGTTTCAGGTCCTGAGCATGCCCCTCAGGTTCCTGTTAGTTGACGATAACATTGACGCACCTCTACTGTACGCTCGACACCTCCCGGAAAGTCGTATCGGTCGTGCATGACAAAGAACCGAACGTCGTACTCGCGGGCTATACTGAACAAATAGTCGGTTTCCTCTCGAGACCATTCGGTGTCTAGCGCCACGTCAGTTGCTCAAGTTTTTTCTCTATAAACGGCAGTTACATACCTTGGAGATGTTTGTTGTACTCGTCTGTAGAATAGACATATACCGTGGAGGGGACATTATATTTCTCGAACTGGTAGGCTGTTATACATTTGTTAGTTCAAACCTGTCATGAATGCTCGCCTTACTTACCCTCTTCAGGTTCTGGAGGTGCTTTGACCCAGTGGCTGAGCTTCAGGCCATCCGTCCTGCCTCCATTGTTAAATTCGCGCCATTCCCTATTTTGCGAGTCAGTTGCAGCCGTTTCAAGTGGGCGTTGGCCACTCACCATTTGGATGCGGGCTTCTCAGGTTTCAACTTTACAGCCTGCGTTTTTCCGAATGTGGGCTTTTGCTTGAGCTTTGGCGCCGCATACTGTTGCACGAGCGAGGGCGAATTATCGCCTATCAGCGCGAAGACTTCACGAGATATTCCTTCGGGTTTCTTCGGTGCATTCGATGTGAGTTTTCGTGGCGCCGGTGCGGAGGTGCTAGCACTTGGGAGAGATAGTATATCCCGGATGTCTGCGGACGAAGCCATGTGGCTATGGTGGTCGTTGGAAATGGAACGCGAAGTCGGACCCTGCAACGTGTGTGTCTAGCGCCAAGGGTCCGTCAAGCGTCATATTTCCCATCGCTCTAAACTTCCTGCCCCGACCTCCTCCAAATGTCGACCCAACCTCTCTTGCAGCGGACTGCCCAGAAACGCATTGCGCTCCCTGTGCGCGTAGAGCCCAAGGTCTTCTTTGCAAATGAGCGCACGTTCCTGTCATGGCTGCACTTTACGGTCGTGTTGGGAGGATTGGCAGTCGGGCTCTTGAATTTTGGTGACAAGGCGAGTAGCTCCATATCCTCTTTCCAAATTAATCTCAAAAACTATTGTACATCTACCAGGTTGGGAGGATCAGCGCTGGAATGTTTTCATTTGTCGGTAAGCAGACATGTTGACAAGTGGTGTTACTTTGGCGGTCGATTTGAACTACGCTGCAGCAATGGCGGTCATGATTTATGCGCTCGTCACATATCACTGGAGAGCCGCAGCGATAGCCAGGCGCGGGTCGGGTCCGTATGACGATCGTCTCGGTCCGGTACGTTGCGCTGTTTGGCTGTACTGTGGCGGTTGCTGATTGTACCGTTTCTGTAAGACTTTACTCTGCATCGCACTTCTAGGTCAGTTTTATCTGTTAAACCAGTATGACCACGCTAATACTACCCACTTGGACAGCCGCCATTATCGTCAACTTTGTGTTGCGATTCACGGAGGCATAAGTTACCGGGCACGAAAATACCCCCACGGCTCTCTTGAAACCGATTCTTCTGTTCAAAAACCTCTCGCTGTCTGTAACAACTTTGCATGGGAATGGATTGTGGACTCTTTGTCTTGAGAAAGTTGTTGGCGCAATCACGTGAAGATAAGCCGCGTAATCGGACCAAGTACGCCCGGTGGCCTCGAAACGGATGCCTAAAGCTTTGGCAGGTATAGAAATGGTCTATTTTCAGCTGGACGCCCGAACAACTCCTAACTTGCGGTCACGTGAGGGTAATTACAAAACACCGTGATCAGTGCCACTCTGCTGGTTGAGGGGTTCGCACAGCGTCGCCAGCGTCCAGCATAAGCTTGTTGCCAACCACCACCACGTTCTCACCGGTTCAACCTTCCCCAACCGTTCGCAGACCCTCTTTTACTGGTGTTCTCGTTCTACTCCCACTGCGCTGATCACCCTTGTAGCTCGTAAGCTGCGGAGTGCTTATTCGTTCACAAGCCTCATTGTTCTCAGCTACCCATCACTTCCCAGACCTGCAGAGCTGATAAAGTAAGTGCGCAGTTGGCTTGACACCTCATCGCTTGCTCACACCTCACAGAAATGTTTATCTCCTCCAACCGCCCAACCGCGTCACCTGCCATATCCGCCACGTCCGTCTCGGACGATGAAGAAGACCTCGAGAACTCTGCGTTCTACCTCGACGGGGACAGCAAGTCCCGTCTTCTCCCTGCTCAATTCTCTAATCGACTCAATTCATTGACTATATCGGAGTCTCGGAACCGCACCTCCGCACTTTCGCTTGCCAACGGCATCCCACCAGAAGTCCTCATCCACATATTCCGGCTCATCCCCCTTCTTAAAGATCTATATGCGTGTCTTTTGGTCTCTCGTGCGTGGTGCTCGTGCGCCGTCGAGCTACTCTGGCACAAACCTGTTGTTGCCAAGATGAGCTCGCTATACAAACTTCTCAAGACCTTGGAGCAAAATCATGCCACCTTCCGGTACGCCACATTCGTTCGCAGGCTGAACTTCATGTCGTTTGGATCCGACATAACCGATACGGTGGTGTCCCGGATCGCCGGCTGTACTCGCCTCGAACGCCTTACCCTCGTTGGTTGTTCCGCTCTCACAGACGAATCCCTCGAGACTATTCTTCGCGGGATGCCCCACCTGGTCGCTCTGGATCTTACAGGTGTATCTTCGGTCTCGGATAGGAGTATAACTGCGCTCGCACACACAGCACCCAAGCTTCAGGGTATTAACCTTGGTGGCTGCAAGTATGTCACAGACGAAGGTGTAGGCCAGCTCGCTACTCATTGCACTCTCTTGCGACGAGTCAAGCTGGCTGGCCTGATCGTCACCAACCAAAGCGTCATTCACCTTGCGAGGAGCTGCCCACTCCTGCTCGAGATGGATCTTAATGGTTGCATAGGTATCAGCAACCCGGCTATCCGTGAACTATGGACATATTCCAGGCATATTCGTGAACTGAAGCTCGGACTAATTGGCAATTCTTTGACGGACGACGCTTTCCCTGCACCAGTTGATAGCCAAGCTACGAGGATGACCGCCAACACCCCTGCCAACTCAGAACCCCAATTATTCATTCCGGTCGAAACCTCCCTGCAGACTGCCCGAAGTTTCGAGCACCTTCGAATACTCGACCTCACAAGTTGTACATCCTTGACCGATACGGCAGTCGAGGGCATTATTTCCGTTGCACCGAAAATCCGAAACTTGGTTCTGGCCAAGTGCGCTCTCCTGACGGATAATGCTATCGCGAGCGTGTGCAAACTCGGGCGCTATTTGCATTACTTGCATTTAGGGCATGTTAGCCTGTGAGCCGAGGCTCCATTCCCGTTTCAAAGCTGATATTGACGCTG
Source organism: Ceratobasidium sp. 414 (assembly GCA_019616945.1). NCBI lineage: Eukaryota > Fungi > Basidiomycota > Agaricomycetes > Cantharellales > Ceratobasidiaceae > Ceratobasidium > Ceratobasidium sp. 414. The sequence goes on along the minus strand of WSTK01000137.1, from coordinate 19,456 downwards.
GATTCTCAACAGGATCACAGATGGCGCGGTCATCCAACTGGCCCGGACATGCACGCGCCTACGGTATGTCGACCTAGCGTGTGAGTATATCACCATAATTTGCCTGACGTTTTGCTGATCTGCCCTGAATAGGTTGCACTCAACTTACGGACCTGTCCGTAACCGAACTTGCTACCCTTGTGAAACTAAGGCGAATCGGACTTGTTCGAGTTGTGAACCTGACGGACCAGGCCGTGTTCGCGTTGTCTGAGCGGCAGTCGTCGCTCGAGCGTATCCATCTTTCTTACTGCGAACAAGTCACAATTCCAGCGGTGCACTTTTTGTTGCAGAGACTGCACAAGTTGACGCATTTGAGTTTGACGGGTATTCCGGCATTCCGGAGGGAGGAATTGCAAAGATTTTGTAGGACTCCACCCAGGGTACGCTTGGTTCTCTTGTTTTCTTCTTGGCTTCTAGTCGTGTGACCAATGCTTACGCCATTTATTTACCTTTTTAAGGAATTTAACCCCAGCCAACGGGCGGCATTTTGTGTCTATTCTGGCAAGGGCGTGGCCGACTTGCGCAGGTACCTAGAGTATCTCAGCTCTACCATTGATGGAATGCGCGGGCCTCTCACATCAGATACGGAAGACGAGGGGGATGACGATGACATCTCGCAGCTGGAGGACTTTATCACGTACCCACAAATACTCAACGTGCCAGGAGCACACCTCAATACCCCCCATGGTCACCCTCCTCCCGATGCTCAAGGCGCAGCCGACCAGCACTTCGTGACTACGTCTAATATTGCTGCTCACAATGCTTTGCCCGCAACACCAGCTGGACAAGTGAACGAGGACGTGTATGTGGCGCCGCCGCCCCATCCTGGGGAATCAAGTTCGCCAACCTTGACGGTCGTAGGGGCCTCTCGTCAGGTCATGTCTGGCAATTCTTCGGCTTCGGCTTCGTCCACCGGAATCGGGACTCCTGACCTAGTGTTTGCGGAGGGAGGAGCGTCATTACACCCGTCATCAACTATCCGCGCGCATCCGCTTCGACATAATACGGAACCGATAAGCGTTTCGCATCCTGTCTATTTTGCCTCGACTTCGCCCCATCATGCCATCGACCCGAGTCAACCCGAGCCAGCTGTGTTGCCTGGTGACCGGGCGCTGGAGAATAGTGTGCGAGAGGCGCTTACAGCTGGGGAGAATGGGTACCTGATTGTCCCGGAAGGGAGCTCTGATACTGACACCCCCGCAAGTGTGGGGGCTGGCTCGAGCGCGGGCGTTGGCTCGAGCGTGGGGCCAAGTTCAACCACAAGCGGACCAGGGCGAGGAAGGCTGAGAATGCTGCGTGGGGTTGCCGATTATGCGAACGCGCTACCTTGGCGGAGGGCAAACCGAAGGCAAGACGGGGAAGATGGGGGCCAATAAAGAGGTGCGATGTATCATTTTTGTGCGACCAAGATCACGAAGGACGTGAACGACTGGACCTGTTGTACTGTATTTTCTTAGTTGCGCTACTGGTTTGTTTTGTAAGTGCAGAAGAACTGGGGTATAGAATTGATTGTCTCTGTCACATTTCGAGCCGAAGCCACGCAACAACATCCTGCAGATGGTTTGGCTGTCCTGTGAAGCTCCTTGTAAGGATGTCTTCTGCACCGTCCAAGGTACCATATCGGAGCCCGATTAAATCGCTAACGGGAAGGTCGACACCTGATACCCTACAATCGACAATAAGACCCTTTTTCGAGGCGAGGTGTACTCTCTAGGTGACGGGCTCATGAGACACACACTAGGGGTTAGTAAAGTACTCACAACTTCACCCCAAGAGAAAGTATTGGTCAAATCATGAGTAAACTCGGGAGTTTGTCCAAATCGCCAATCCCAGCTCTGCAGCCCCGTTTCAATCCTAGCCCTCCAAAACATATATCTAGCTCACCCGCAACTCATCTACACCTTTCTCTACTACCTCGTTCCCATATTCAACGTGCACAACCTCATCCCCTGTTTGGTCATGCCTATTATACTTTTCTCGAAACGCCCGCGCGACAGCATGGACGAATGCGTCATGAGTAATGTTGGACGAGAACGAAACGAGGTTTGCGACCGGAGAACGAACAGACTCGACCCCCTTCGTATGCAGGGAGGTCTACAGTGATTATAAGTTGGCACAGCAAAGACCAGGACTAGGAGCATACCTTGGTATTACGCAACAAGTTTCCCAGGCGATCTAGCTGTGCGTTGACTAGCATTGTACCATGGTGGTACGCCCGTTTACTTATAATCTTGTACGCCGAGCCAGAAACGTGCTAAGCAGGGAGGTCAGCAGGTTGTGAGCGAAATGAGAGCGGACATATCTTTTTACCATCCACAACGATGTCATGGCGCTCGTTTACAGACGCTTGTATCCCGATTTCTGGAGAGTTCAAGGCTGCAGCAACGAGCGCAGCATTCGTGTTCCTGTCGAAAGTCTCTCGGGGGACCATTACACTATAGTTTGTGTTCCCAAGGTCCTTTATAACCGATAACTTCCATAGTCAAGCTGAGTCAAAAGCTACAGGACTTACATGATAGACAGTTCCTCCACCACTCCTCCTGCGTACAAAGTCAATATTGGACTGGCGGAGGGCCGTTTGGTTAATCTCTTTCCACGGGTTCTGTAATAACTTCGAGGCCTGGACAATAAACAGAAATGCATCGAGCACACCTGATTTCTCCCAATGATCACGCTTTCCTTGTTCCGGTACATAAATAGCACAGGCAGCGATGGATCTGTGTATCTGAATAACCTGAGCGGTCGTCAGATATGTCCATGGCGTGAACTTAGTTCATTGACCAGTCTTCATAACTGAGGTTGAAGTACGGGTCATTGGATAAAGATATGAACATGTTTCGTTGAACCTTGTTGGTCGCAAATGTACGGAAGAGTAACCGACATACTTTTGCCTGAGCAGCACGAGAGGTGGACGAAGTAAGAATCATCGGTTTACAGTATTTGTCTCGAGAGAGGCGCCCGGCGCCTACGTGTAAAGCCACCCAAAAAGGAATGGATGCATACACTCGGCTCAAACGAAGGTAAATCACGTAGTGGGCTGAGAATGTAGCAGGGTTGGTAATCTTCCATGCCTCCCATAACTCAGGAGAATGATGCATGGGCTCCCTCGAACTATCAGTAGTTTCAACCGGTCGTTGAACTTTGTAAGTCTCTGGCTGGGGTCATTTATACTTTATATAAGAAAGTTGGACCGATTCACCCCAACTCGACGAGCAAACTGTGCGTCGTGGATCCTCAAGTCCGTACGAAACCAATGCAAGACCCGAGCTCGGGTCATTCACGAAGATATAGTCGTGAACGTTATGGGAGAGCGGAGGATGTGGTGGACGACTGCAAGCCACCAACTACGTTTATAGACCGTTGTGACATACACAACACCGGCCAGCATGCATCGATCGTCGTGGTCTCACCATTTACCTAGCGGTAAGCGCCGAGGACCTAAGAAGCGCCGCACAAGCGTGACCGCGTACGCGTCCACCTCCAATCATTCTGAATCCTCCATCACTAACTCCTGGCCCATCATGGTGAGACCTCCCCCAAAAGGATGTTATATGGATGGATAACACACACCTGGGTAGTCGATAATGCAACTGAATGGCGGCTCGGTGGTCGCAATGGCCGGAAAGAACTGTGTAGCAATTGCGTCCGACTTGAGGCTAGGAAACCAAGCTTTGACGGTTGCATGCAACTTTGAGAAGGTACGCTCTACGTTAACCCAAAAATCCCAAACTCATGGAATGTTGGCTGTAGATCTTCCCCATCACAGACCGCCTATTCGTTGGACTCCCTGGTTTGGCCACTGATGTCGTCACACTGCAAGTAATAAATATCAGATTTGACCAAATTTATACTTATATTAGCTCTTTATAGCCGCGAGCGACTTCGGTTTCGCGTAAACATGTACACCATGAAGGAAGAGCGTGAAATTGAGCCCAAGACATTTGCTCACCTGGTCAGCTCAACCCTGTATGAACGGAGGTAGGCCAAAACCCCCATAGAGCGAACAGGTTCTAACTCGTGCTGCGTTTAGATTTGGCCCTTACTTCATCGAACCTGTGATTGCAGGGCTGACTTCCGGTCCCAACCCCAAGCCGTTCATTGCGGCGACAGACTTGATTGGGTGCTTGACTTTACCGGCCGTGAGTAACTGGCGTACTATGTTTTGTTTCGTCGGGCTCATATGTACGCAGGACTTTGTTGTTAGCGGTACCGCAAGCGATAAACTATTTGGTATTGCCGAGAGCCTTTGGGAACCCGATCTGGTACGTGCATTCCCCATCCGCAGTAGTGTATCGTCTCGATATCTTCAATTCATTGTGCTAGGAACCCGAGGATCTTTTTGAGACCATCTCACAGACGCTGCTCAATGCAGTGGATCGAGACGCGTACTCAGGTTGGGGTGCTATTGTTCACGTCGTGTGAGTTGAAGCTCTTTAAAAATGGGTCCTAGTTGGCATATATGAGCGAGTACTTACCCCTCAATCCGCAGTACGCCCGACAAAGTTATTACTCGGACGCTGAAGGGACGCATGGATTAAAACTTGGTTCTCGCCCTTGTTTTGAAGCTGTAACCTGCAATACGACATATATTCAACCAAACGATCCACTGCCATCTCCTGCATTCTGGTGAACACAAGACTGATGCTTTATCGCACATACCCACAGGTGCAAGATTATGCAGTTCTCTTGAGTCGGGCCATTGTAGGTCAGAACATATGCGTCTTTTGGTGCTCCATCCAGCAGCTCATTGGCTCCGTTTTGGCCCGGCGTCGGTTCGATTGTCTTAGTGTATCGGCTTAGTCACCAATCAGGATTGTTTGGACAGCTGGTTGCCATCGCCCACCACATAGCCATGCTTTCCACTAGCCCTTTTGCTTCTCGTCACTGATTCAACTTCACCTGTACACTGCCCCATTGTCTCTCCGTTTTCTCTGAAAATATATTTTAAAAAATCGTAGACTCTGCTCTGCCAGCTCATCCGATGTCACACAACGAACTGTTCGCCGATAGCGACAGTGATGGCGCCACACTTCCAACTCCACCGAATACGGAACCGATGAACTCTGAACATGCTCCCCCTACGTCTGGCCCAGAATTCTTCGAATGGCGGCGAAACCAATGGCGCAATGCTCGGCCCAAAGCAGGCGAATCCACCCGAGCACTTCCCGCACCTCCAGACTCTACATCTCATGCACGGTTGGAGACAATCGTAACCTCCCCTGGGTACGAGTACAACGATACGATATGGAATACGTACCTCAAAAATGTCAATGAGCGACTAAAAGGTGGCGTGACGTTGCGAAAACCGCTCCCTCTGTGGGTTGTGGTAAGTGGCTCTCGGTTCCGATCGATTGTCTTCTCAACCAATTCTAAATGTTGGGTAGATACGCATCTTGCGTGTTGGATGGATGCGAGATGGGACATGGTTTGGCCCCGGTGGTGTTCCTGGACCTGCCCCACCTTTGACTCTAGAAACGTCGTCGGCGATGACCGAAACACCCGCGCTCACTCCCACGGCATTTCTTAGCGAGCTCTCGACTCCCATAAGTGTAACACCTGTATCAACCGCCGTGCCTGGGCGTGTGTACGCTTCGAGACGGACCCGGGCGCCAGGATGGAATAGTGCTGCACTTGAGGTCGAGCGTGTCCTGAAAGCTGTCGAGGGTGGCGCGAAATAGAGAGGCGCTTGAACGTTTACTAGTTTAGCATTTGAACATCACTGTGGGTAAACGCGCACCAAATCAATATTCGCCGTTGACCATATTGTGCAGGTATTGTATTTTAATATGAGATAATGAGCGATACATTCAAATAGTTAACCCATGTCTACATGCCCGCCTCTTCCGCCATCACTTCCACCCCTCCCTCGCCCCCTCCCACGTTTCCAATAGCCTCTTCCCTGGTGATTCGAGTTGTCCCACTTGCGCTTCGTAGTAGTATCTGCAGCTTGGTCTGGCTCTAGTGGCTCATCCCACAAATTACTCTCTTCGAGATCAGCGGCAACACTCGGGGTCTGCTCCTCGATTTGCAGCTGAGGTATGTCGATCCAAAACAAGTCGCGTGCAGCAATTGCATTGACGCCACGTCTGCCCCAAGCAACCGTCGCTTGTCGAGCAATCTCGCGCATAACTGGATGACCTGGGGACGGGTTCTCGAACCTGCAGGTAGATATTCATAAGTATCATGAGACTGCTGTATGGGTGGATGCGTTTTACATTGCGCTGAAATGGGTCAATGCCAACTTCTCTGCTTTGACAGAGCGGGCAAACGCCCCTGCCATGTCTGGTGTAGAATGGCCCTTGCTTATGGCTTTCTCGCGGACCGACTGTGGCCTGATAAAGGATACTATAAATAACACGCCAGTAGCCTCGAAGGGGAGAGCTCACGTTTTGCGTGTCCCTCCATACAAATTTCGCTGATCGACGTGTGGTGGTATCCAAGCGTTCGTTGACTCGTGCACGACAAGCGAAGGGTATATGCCACCGGAGACGCACAATGGGACAATATGGTGGGCTGAGCTGGTATCGCCCAGACAAACAACTCGGCGGATTTGGGGCGTCGGAAACATTATGCTTGGGGGTATTTCGGTGAACACGTACCCTACACAAAGCACTACAGTATGGTATATAAGCTGCTCGCATTCGAGTGAAGCGAAATAATACCTCGATGTTCGATCGTTCCTACGTCCACACGCATCCCAGTGCCAGGGCAAATATCCTCCCAAAATCCCTGGTCATCAACCATAATATTTCGCCCTGGAATCTCGTTGGCATGAAGCATTGCTGTTGGCCCATCACCAACCAAACTAGTGTTGGGGGTGTGCAGTTCGTGCACCATGTATTTCCCACTGAGATTCATGTGGGTAAGAATCAATGTCGTGCGTACGAGCTGACGCAGACCGGGTGTGCCATAGATCTCTATATGAAGCTAGCAGAAGTTGAGAACGCCGTTGTTTCTTAAACAAGCTGCGCACCTTGTCAGGGTCATTATTACACGCTTGAGCTCGAGCACTAAATACGGACATGAGCGTCGATAAAAGCGGTGCGACGCCAACACAATGGTCGACGTGCATATGGGTTATGAATATTTTTGAGATTCTAGAGAGGTCAATATAGTTGGCTCGCTGGATTTGCCGTTGGGTGCCTTCGGCACAATCGATCACTGTCCTGCCAGTTTATTAAATATGATGCACCCGACGGATATGGTTCGCCGAGAATAATCCTACGTACGCCAGACTTCTCCTTGAAATGACAGGGCCATGGAGGAACATCCCCGGCCTTGAGTTGGCCCGCCACCAGATGAAGTACCAAGGAATGTGACTCGCAGATTATTCATGTTAAATACCCGTAGATCTGAATGCCCTTCGCCACTATATAGGCCAACGACTTAGTATACCAGGCCGTAGGTTATAGATTAGCCGAGATACAGGGAAGCGTTGTGGATGGGATGAAAACCGCCTGTGCAAACTTTGCAAATTGGTGGTTACAACGTAGCCACAGCCACAAGTCATCGCGCTTATCCAATGAAACCCCAATGCGAACCTCCCATACCGTCCTTTGCACCAATGATTCGTCGCAAAAGAAAATAGAGACATCCGTGATTCAAACCGTAAATTCTCCTCGTACGAGCTCTTGTGGATCTCTAAACCGCATAGTAGTGTATCAGTAGGATGCGTTCGAGGGACGCAACTGCACATCGTTTTGTTCTTCCAGTGGGCTTAAACCCACCCTAGGGTCTACGAGCTGGCAATGACCGCTACCGAGGATTCTTTTGAGAGCTTTGGTAATGACTTCGTGTCCATTTGTATGGTTGGATACAACGTCCAGTCTCGAAACTCCCACCAACACAAACTCCGCGCCAAAACAATCTGAATATGGTCCAAGTTACAAACAACCCCCTTGTCGCCATAGAGGCGCGCATACATCTGCTTTACAGACGAGCCTTGGCGCGTATTTCACCTCCGGAGATGAAGGGGTCAAGCGCCTTTGTGTTCAACAGGTGTGGCCCCAGCTGATCGAGAGAGGTCACACCTAGCAACTTCATAGTGGTCTCGACTTCGTCTCGTATAACTAGCATAAGTTAGTGATAAACACCGAGATATCCGGCGCAGCGACTTACTTTCGATCGCCTTTTCAACCCCGGCAGCTTCCCATCCCAGCGCATATACAAAGGGCCGGCCCATTCCGACAGCTTTGGCACCCAAACACAACGCCTTGATCAGGTCGGTACCACGCCTAATACCACCATCAACGTATATCTCTGGCGCATCGCGGGCTGGATAACGGAGAAGGCTCTGTACGGCACTCTCTCGAGCGGCGGTCGATAACGGAGGAGGAATCCTCTTCATGGAGGGTTGGTTCAGGTCGCTCTGTGCGCCAGATGTGAAGGAAAGAGCGTTCCAGACCCGGGTAGAAACCGGCTGCGTGCGAGGTTTGAATACGCGGGGGTAGTGTTTATGGAGTTCAAGAAGTGTGTAGAGAGCTGGAGGAGCCGTGTCTAGTGCCCTCCCGCCGTGATTCGACAACCATATCACGTCTACGCCATAGTTATATGCCAGCATGGCATCCTGGGAATCTGGCTCAGAGGGCTACTCGGGTGCAATGGCTCTCGGCTTACTTCTACAGTTTGAACGCCTTTGACTCCAACTTTCATCCAGGAAGGTATCATCCCACGCAGCCAAGCAATGTCCGCCCAAGTGAGCGCAGGGTCGAGGTAGGTCCCCATGGTGCGGCCAATCCCTCCGCCCTTGGCGTCTGCCTTATAAGTAGCAGAAGATATCCCAGAGTCCTACGTGGTTGATTGGTAAGAGCGAGGTATAGAGTGACTTATCACGGGAGACCACTAACAATCGGGACATCCAGTTCCCCCCGTTCGTCGGCTTCTCGTTTGCCGGGTGCTGCTGCGTCAATTGTAATGATGATTCCAGCGCAGCATCCAGTCTCAACCACCTTTTGAACAAGGGCTTCAGCTGGTGGATGTAAACAAAGTTTCAACGCTAAGTTTACCCGCTTGGATAACAGGATAAAGGCTTACTTTTCGCCCGATCTTTATTTACGTACAGCTGGAAAAAGAACTTCTGGTCCGGCCTTGACTTGGCGTTGATGATTTGGGAAAGCCCAACCGACGCATTTGTTGATATCTGTGCAAGTGTAAACCCATGTTGCCAGCATCGCAAAATGCCAAACTCACCACTTGAATAATGCCGGCCTTCCCCGATGCCTGAGCAAACGACGCCTCTCCGCTGGGATGACTTAACCGGGCCATTCCAGTTGGGCATATAAGCAGCGGAAGCGAGACGGGAACGCCAAGCAACTTTGCAGCCGTCATTGTGTTCCACGACCCGTTCGGGCCTTGCTCAGTCGCGGCGGGCGTCGTTGACGAGACGTCAATCATGCCGTGTGGCTTGAACAACACTCTTCGGTAGGCAGCTTGGTTGAGTTCAACAGCTAAAGCGGTAGTTAGCATTGACAGAGTGCTTTTGAGTTGAAAATAAGCATACAAATCATGTCCGTTGCGCCAGACGAGAAATACGCCCAAGCTTTTTGGCTTAGGTTTTCTTTAGCGTTTTCCTATTTAACGAGCATATAGTTATAAATGCCATAAACTTGAGACGTGGTGCTCGCCCACCTCAAAATCATAAAGGTTGATAATTTGAGCAAGCGGCGTTCGCTTGGGTTTTGGTGCTGGGGCCTTGATAATATCTGCCTTTTTGGGATGGGATCCGGTAGTCGATGGGTCGACAGCTCCCTTTTTCTTGGACGCCGGAAGCCCTTCCTCGATAATTTCTGGTCCGTGTGCCATCTCGTATGCCTCGGTAGCATCCCGCCCAGCATGCTTTAATAGAATAGTGCTGCCACCTGGATGCTCTGAGAGAAATTCGGTTACGTCATAGACCTGTCCATTGACTTTAGGATGGCAGCGTTCAGACGGAGAGTGTACGATAAAACATTCATTAGAGACCTACTAATGATCCAACAGGACTCGGGGCTACTATGAGCCTCCACCTCTTTTGCGGAAAGCATTGTGGTGAGGTGTCTCCTTGGTATCGTGGGCCGCCAACAAAGTTATTAGGGGGACTACAGCTGACGGACACCGGAGCAAGGGAAGGTCACAGCTGGTGTGAGTGGTACCTTATATACGAACCCGGCCAATCGGCGTTGTACAGTTGTTCAGCTTCGACCGGCCCGGGGCCCCGTGGAGGCTGGCCAATCAGCGAACACTGTAACGTGTGTACTGAAATTATGCGAGATCCAATACGATACATAGAATGAGAATCACCTCGTAGCGCCAAGAGAGATCTAATTACCACTAGGCATGAATCGCAAATCCTGCTCCCGAATCGCTCCTTTCACATATTGGACATCCCCCTGCCAATTGTGTCTTGACCTCGGCAGCACTGAGTTCCAACTCGTTCAGCCTGGCAAAGCCACGCTTAGGTATACTACTCACTATGCAACCTTCTCGCCTATTATGTTTGCAGTTTCCCCGCTAAAGCCGCCGTAATAACTCAAGTTGAGAGATGCCCCTTGTCGTGGAGGGAGCGCATCTCCTCCAGGTACACACCCTGCGTGCACCGCGTGGTGACACAAGAAAAGGAGCACAAGGGACTGGTGGTTCACTAATGCACCTCCTGCTGGCGGCGGTGGAAATAGAGGCTCGTCACAGACTGGGCACATGGCTGCAGCTTGAGTCCATGTTAGCACGGTAAAACCGGGTCACAGCTGGGTACCCACCTCCACCGAGGTAGCCCCCCGCCTGAGATGTGTAGAGCCGTTCTTGTAATGCCGATCCATCCCCTAGAAGGATAGTCTGACATCCCTCGAGCAAAGATATTTGAAGGTTGAAGTCTTGCAAGACTGTGATAAGTGCGTCTTTGAGCCCTGGGATTTCAAGTCCGTTCTTGATCCTGCGTATCAAGCGTATAGGATCGATCTCGGTGCTGATATTTTTGAGCAAACCCCGAATGAAAGCTAGGGGGTATCAATGAGTACTCCAGGAGCGTGGGTAGATTCGTGCTAACCGTACCTGGACGTGTTTCAGAATATTTAAACAAGTCTTCCCAAAGGTCGTCGTCGTTTTGTTCCTTGGCAAAGTCAATTGCGCGATTAACGTCGGCAAGTCGCTCGATAATCAAGTTTAGTGCGCGCCGGTTATCGCCCATACGACCTAACAGGAACACTTGCTCTGGAACCAGGTCTCGCTGATCGCATATCCTAAATGCCTATTAGAAGTATCAATGCAGCTGTTCCTTGGGTTGTATTTGATGTTGTGTTTACCTTTTCCAGGTTGTAGTAACTGCTTGCGCGAAGGAAGTCGATTAGCTTGTCGGGCGAGAATTCGGCAAAGAGTTCAACTTGAACGTCAGCGTAGTCGGATGCATGCTGGGGATCTTCCTCAAACAGCGCTGCAAGGTACAGGAACAAAAAGAACCGGTTCGTTTGAAGCTGCTGTACGACACGGTTGATCTATATGGCGCATGTGTCAATCCATTTAATTTCAGTTGAGATGCAAGTGCTCACAGGAATAGCGTGGGTGTTTTCTACCAGGAGTTGTATTGCCGTGTGTGGTATGGCCGGTTTAGTAAAGTCAACGCCATCAGGTTGCGTGTCGGATCGTCGTTTTTCCTCTAGCTCTTGATCAAACTCGACTAGCAATAACGCGTCGTCCCGTAAAGCAGTGAACAAGTTGTGTTCGCGGATGAGATCAAAGACACTGGGGCGCCTTAAACGTAGGAGATATGGTAATGCTTGGCCAGGCTGGCGGTTTGCGATATAGCTAGCAAGTAGCAATTGTAATCGCTGGCTGAAACACAGAAAATTCAAGACTCACAGTTCAGTAAGACATTCCATCAGGATCGGTGCTTTGCGAGAGTTCTCGTGTACAGATTTAACAGCAACTATAACCGAAGGTATATCGTAAATAGTCTTCGGCCAAGATTTAATGGTGCGTAATAGGCCCTATAAATTTGACCTATTAGTATGGGAAAGCTCACAGTGAGCAAACTAACCTCGTGGTCGTGCCCTAACATATGTGCTAGGATCATTTCGTATATAACGTGACCAAGTTGGGGATCGTGGATTGGGACGAAAGGTATAATAGACTGGAGCCGAGTAGAATTAGTGGTGTGCAAAGTTCAGCGATGACAAAACATACTCCAAGCTGGTTCTTTCCTGCAAACAAGAAAATCCAACGCTCCCAGGCAGTCGCATTTGTGGTAAGTACTTTCGGTGTCATATGTGCGGCCTTGTCGAATTCATCTATGAGAGTTGCTCCGCGTCATAACACAAACACCAGCATTGACTGACGCAATACATACCGTCGTCGACCAGGTGTTGCAGGTACTTTTGGCCAATAGCCTCCGCATCTACTTCATGTTTGGCACCGAGCTCTTCAACAGCTTCCAGTGCTTCTTCGTATCGTTTCCGCTCGACGAGCCACTCGATATGATCCCTGATATCCCTGGGGCGAGCGACTATGAGAGTTTGGGGGCTCAATACGATCCAAAATATCCCCAGAGGTCCGAGTCCTTCAGCTAGCACATAGTCGTTACACCCAAAAGTATGGTATCCAGTGACACTCAAAGCGTCCGATGCATGTTCCTCGCCAGCGCGGGATATGAGCCTAAGCTCTGGCCGGTGCGCTGCTTTGCGCCTTTGTGCTTCGCGGCTGGTTGGTGGTGCATCGTCTACGTCGGAGAATGAATCTGGAGTGATATAGGCCAAGACGAGGAACGACCCCGCGTCCGAGTGAGGAGCAAGTCCTGCTATCATGCAGTCAACCTGGAATACCGAAAGCACCTCGATCGATATCCCACTAGCGTTCGCAGCAGTTGATTCCCCTCGACGACGCACGCGAGCCACTTTGATATAGTCAGCCCAACCTACTAGCAGAGTCACATCGTCTTGCCACTTGAGGGTACAGCGGAACAAGTCTGCTCGAGGACTGTTGGTCGGCCGATCGAGATAAGCCACACGTGAACCAGAGCCCGTGTCATAGAACCGCACACCAGTGTCACAAGCCCAAGCAATGAGTGTTGTCCTCCAAGCCGATGCCCAGACAGGTCCTTCCCCGCCAGAATGAAGAGTAGTTTCCTTGTGTCCAAGCCATCCTTTCTCGTGCAAAACAAGAGTACCAGCAAGCCCACCGCAGACAAACGCGCGAGTCCCGCGTGCCCCGAAAGAAGGCTCAAGGGCGACAGTCCGCATGGGTCGTTTGAGGTTAAAAACGTACGATTCAGGTGTGCTGAGAGAGTGGATTACAACCTGACCTTGTGTGTAAGGTTGGCGATCCTTTCCAGCAGCAATTTAGAGAGAGCGCCTACCGTCTATTGAAGCAGTTGCAACAAAGTCCTCAGTAGTATCAACGCTCATGTCAGTGATGGTCGCCGTATGTGGTCGATAAGATCGCTGGCGGACCCCGTTGAAATCTAGGACGTGTACGATGCCATTGTGTGTCCCAAGGAGCTACGAACGGTGAATAAGGTCCAGCTCCAGGAGAAGAGACACAGAAGACCCACCACCGCAGTGGTAGATATGACCACGGCGCAGGCAGAGTCTTTCTCAAGCAACTGCGCTGTGTCACCTCCCAAAATCTCATATTTGAGACTCGGTTCTGGGTCCTCCTCTTCGTCATCGTCCTCTTCGTTGCTGATGTCCTCGTCGTCATCTTCGTTCTCACTCTGGCCCGACCAGCTGTGTCCTTCCTGGTCACCATCACCTTCGGGCGAGTTAACCTCCTCTCCACTGTGCACCTTGTGTGCGCCTGCACCAGCGGTGGTATCAAGGGCGGGCGGTTGGGTTCGACCCTGGAGACTATGTTCGTTCCCGGAGGCTCTGCTGGTGGTTGACACCTGACCAGACACATCGAATCAATACAATACAACCTTTCGCGACCATATCTCAGATTTCTTACAGCCTCTGGGTCCTTAACATTGCCGCCAGCCACCCCAACATCGACCCTGCCCAACTGGTCCGAATTCACAGAGGAAATTGCGTCATCATGCACTTTTTTATCTAACACAAACCGGCTCAGTGTTTATCCACAGTTTTAGTTACGATCAAAAATTACCATGGCTTTCAGACATTCCTCTGTGAGGAAGGTAGAGACGGGGTATAAAATGCTTGTCAAGTTCTAGACACGTGATCGGCCTTGTTTGCGCCTCCAAGTATGTAAACAACACACGGATAACAGTTGGTTAAGGTCGTACAATTTACAAATTTTGCTCGAGTCCACGTATTCAAACACCAGCAGAACCCCACCACTCAACAACTCGCCCTTCACCGCCAGTTACGAAGGTATTTCCCCCGCCCGCTGAGAGCGGCCGCCAAGACACCCCCCATACTTCACCAGCGTGCTGTTGAACTGCAAGAGCCTTCCTTGCACCGATGTCCCAAATACGGACAGTTTTATCGGCAGATCTACCGCAGCCAGATTGAGCCCATAAATCTAGCGATACTCGCGCACGCCCACTCACCCGCTCGCGGCTAGCTTTCCATCTGCGCTGAGACTAGCGCATAGCGCCCAGCTAGAGTGACCACTTAACGCAGCTACTGCACCCGCCCCCAGACGAGGATGTCCTGCCTGAGACGTTGGAGGCGGAACGCGCAAATCATGCAGCAACAATCGCTTGTCGTCCGATGCAGATAATAGTAGCTGATAATTAGAGTTTATTAAAGGTTTCGCCTGCCAGGTGCTTTACATAACTCACTTGGCTATCAGAACTCCATGCCAGGCTCCTTATGCACATCGCATGACTAGCGTAAGTGACAACTAGTTGTTGTGTCTCCATATTAAAGACGAAGATCTGCCCAGTATCTGAGGACAATGCCAGGTGATTGCCGTCAGGAGACTGTACCCAGGTAAGTCAAAGGCCGCAATAGAACAATATCCAGTACACACGTGTTTAAGGTACATTCCAAACTTTGCACGGCCGGACGTCAGCTTCCCCTTGGTTTCCCCGAACGTGTCAGGGGCTGGAAAAGGGGGGAGTCAACAATCTGGTTTTCCGACTAACTGTTGCGCGGCTTACAAGCGGAGCATATAAAAATCGAGCCACCGTTTCCCGTCGAGGCATATGAGTCCCCAGATGGGTGCATTGAGACAGACCATGCTAGGCAAAAAGGTTGAGTGGAATGATCGATATAAAATAAGCAACGTACTCGACTCCTCAAACTTCTCCCGGTTAAATGTCTCCCTTTTAGCCAACACACTCCGAGCTTCAATATCCCAGAGAAATACAGTTCCTTCCACTGAGTTCAGAATAGCTTTCTCGCCTGCGTTTGGAGAAGAAGAAGCCGACACAGAAACCAAGCCCAGCGGATGTGTTGGCGTAGCATGCAATTTCTTCCCTGCGGCATCCCTAAGGTCATGTAAAATACAATGAATCATATAGCAAATTAACTGCAGCATACCAGCAAATCCCAGTTCCATCCGCCGATATTGATATTATTTTGTTTGATGCCGTCCATTCGACATTCCAGATCTGGTCCGAATGGGCTAGAATGGGCGAATTAATCAAGAATGACCATGGCAACAACGTAGCGAATCTTGCGAACCCGATTCTGATACTTGAGTTTGTAGGAATTGATTTGACTACCGTATTAACCAGGTATGGATGAGCAACAGGACAAAAAGGCTAAGTGTTGGCTGTATACCATTTGGCAAGAGATGGAGTCGCCGTAGTGCTGGCCACGCGCAAACGCTGCCAAGCGCCCAGGTCCCTGCAACTTGTGTGGTCCTGCTTGTGCCGAGGACTGGTTCACTATTATTTAGCAACTATCAGGGAGCCGCATACACCCTGTTCCAATACTCGCTTATCCTTTCCTAACACCTACGTTGATACTTTGTTTCCTTATTACGAACTACAGTGAGGACACAACCGGGCACACCTACAGAATGACATCCTGTAAAATAAGCTCCAGTGGAGCGCAACTTGCCCAAAAACTTGGCTGTGCCCTTAGGGGCAATCCCTCCTGGCGAACGTGGGCATTTCTGTTAATAGATACAAGAACCAAGTGGCAATGAACCGCAGGAGTAGTCGTCCCCAGCGGTGGATATCCGGCGTGGGTTCTTTTTATACAGCATTTTCTCACGACGAACATTATGGCCCTAGTATGTGAAACTTGTACCTGTGATTGAGAATTGGAAGGAAAATTCCTGAAGAGCCGGGGAGTAAATCAACCCCGTAGAAACCGTTTGAATACCGTATTTCATGCTGGACACGATACAACCTCAGGTATAGGCTGTCGCCAGACGCATACAAGTACTCTGAACAACCTGTGTGGCGCGGAAAGTGGGCGATTATGAGGGCTGCGGGCCGCTGAAACCGATTTAATAGGTATTAGATAGTGCACAACTAAGTCGAGCCTTGCCACGATAGTCAATCGCGATTTATCATACGCCTCAACCACAAACGTAACCCTTTACTAAATTTACTCGGGCGCAAAACAGCCCAGGCTCCCAAAATTTGCCACCCGGTCAACTAAGTTAAAGTTCAGAGGTCTGAACCTTAGGATTGGGAAGAAGTCTGGCCAAATCGCACACCAAACCTAATTAGCAGACCATGGAAGGAGTTAAATAACTCGATCTGGAAAGGGGAATTCCGCCTGTGTTAAAATGTCTTTCCTCGGAAGGAATCGTCCGGCATATACTTGCACAAGTGACCAGAAACAGGGTGTGCAACCTGTACGCCCGTCGAACGACACCTCAGCGCATGTGGGTACCCCCAAACTAGAAAACCGGGATCTGTGGGCACTCTCGCAAAACTCCGTAGAGTAATATCGAGCCTAGCGCGTTGTGACCCTAGGCCGAGATAACGTGAAATATAAACGCGCGAGCTCATACGGAGTCCAGCGTATATTCACCCCCTCTCTATCAAACCACGTCTGCGCGATGTCTATGACGCTCTATCCGCTACTCGCGGTAATCCAGTACAGCGTCCTTGTCATAGGGTCGATTTTTGTGGCCTTAGAACTGCTCTGGTTCATTGTTAGGGGATACGTTTTGGATGTTACGACAGCGGTGGGCGAGGTTACCCGGTTGGGTAGCACTCGCACGTCAGGTCGCATTAGTGGCACGGCGGTCATCGCCGGTGGAAGGTCAGCCTCAGCTTTCAGCAACTTGTTGAAAATGCTGAAGACTAGGACATCGTACAAAGCATAGCCGGTCTGGCAACAGCAATTGTGTGCAGCAAGTTCTTTGAGCAGGTCACCATAGTCGAACCCGATTCCATGGCTGAATCCAAGCGGACTCGAGTCGCACAAGCAGAGCAGGTCCATGGTGAGTTTGCTTTACCAGAGCCGCCACGTAAAGAGAAGAATAAATTGGTTGTCGCGACGCTCTAGGTATACAAGTCATTTCTCTGCGTATCCTTCGCGCAATTGTCCCCAACTTCGATGACCGAATCCGCAAATTCGGAGGGAGAACCCTAGAATGTAACGGGCAGCTTCAACTCGGCACGACTAATCTCAAATTTGCACCTGGCAGCCTCCCAGATACCGTGTTCATCTCAAGGTTGGCGCTGGAGCGTGTGCTTCGGAGTTACGTCCAGGAGATCTCGAATATCCGAACGGTGCAAGGCATTGTAACTGGCATAAACCCGGACGTTGCCGGCCACCGGATCGAGAGGGTGACTGTTCAGCTGAAAGGTGATAGCGATTCAACTATCGAGCTTAGGGCAGCCATGCTAGCCGATTGTAGCGGTCCAGCAACCATAGGGTTAAGGTTACTGGAGAAGAACCAAGGTACTGGTTGGGGTCCATATCCGAAGGTTTCGTATGGTAAGGATCACTCGTTGCACGGAAGAGAGAGCTAGGATTGATCCGTCGTAGATCCTAAGATCAGCTATGCCACTGCGCTCGTACCTGTGGCAGATCGGCTTCGGCAAACCCTTCCCATATTCACTCATGGAGTCGACGGCTACTCCACTTTCCAGAAGCTTGGTTTCTTGAAGTGTGTCCTTCCACATGCAGAACAAGACGATCGAATGGTGTGCATAGTTCGAGCTGATGACGACAATCGTGGGTATTATATCCAATGCCGTTTCAACCTGCGATGCTAATGAATGTTTAGTAATGTGCGGTGTGGGCGGGTGGGGTTTATCACCGGATGCACGCCCACACGACTTCGGGGATTATATCCAACAAGTAGATTCCATATGGCAAAGAGCGTCGGATGGTGCATCCAGCGAGGGAGATACGAGCCGAGCGGCGGTAATGGACAGTCTTCGGGTAATCGAGAGTGCGTTGGCAGAAGATGGGGTTGTACCGCAGTTTAAGTTTTGCAAGATGGGTGAGTGGGTTGTGGCAACCATGCGTTTATAGCTGGACGTTGCTCTAGGTCCATGCTACGTGATCGACTATTCCAAAGCGCTGAAACCTTCGAATTTTGTCGCAATTGGAGATAGTTTCTTGCGTGAGTCCAGATCAATTTAAACCCAATATTGCAATAGAGACAAACCAACCATTGGGGTCGCACAGGTGTTAATCCTGCCTTTGGACAAGGCGTTAGCAAAGCTTTAGTCGACGTTGCATCCCTTAATGGAGCGTTACTGGACACGAAACTCTTGAACACGCATGGGTGGAGTCTCCCAGACTCATTTGCTACGGGGATGATTGCACGACAATATCCTCGTGTAATGCATATGTGGGACTCAACTAAAGACTCGGTAAATCCGCGACTGTGTCTTTGTTTGAAGGCATTAGACTCATTACTTTCGTTAGGACTACGGTAGGAGAGGTACGGACCTTGTGGCTGGTGAATCTTCAGACCTAGGTGCGTTTGGGAGGAGTTATTGGCGTGGGATTGTTCGCGTCGCAAGCCAGGTACGATCGTTTTCACTAAAACAGCCTGTATGTTGGTCACTGCACTCACATCAATCTCGTGTTTTCAGGACAAAGCTGTAGCAGCGGATATCACCAGGTCGTTACACTTGATTGCCCCGCCTTTGGATTTGCTGAAAGTGAGTATGGTGATACCTTCAAGGTCTCGCCGTGATATTCAACGCTTGCTTCCTCGACTGCAGCCCCGTCTGTTTGTCCGGGTAATGTGGAATGTGATAATGGGGGCTTAAGGTCAAATTCATCCCTGGAGAAGTTGAAGCAGGACATGATTTCGAAAGCATTGCGTTGTTTGCAAATACTAGTGTAATACAGTGTTATGCGTGGTAGTGGGTGGCAGCGAGTCCAAGTTTAGATATAGCAGTAGTCTACGCCACGCAAGCTCCGATAGGTTGGATAGCATGGTGGTCAGGTTTGGCTTGTGCTTTAGTTTGTTTATCGACTACCCACGTGATCACGGCTTTTTTTTTTTTTTTTTTTTTTTTTTGTTTTGCAAATTTAAAATGAAAAATTAACAACCACAAAAAACCAATTTTTAAAACGGGGAGAAAAAAAGGGGCCCAGGGGCCAGTGAAAACCGG
>WSTK01000136.1:0-64394 GCA_019616945.1 Ceratobasidium sp. 414 | reverse complement strand
TGGGTGAATATGGATAGGGGATAGGGGTATGCATGATTTCCCCCTGCTGATACAGTCACTTCTACTGATTAGAATGTCTTTAAACTTTGTATACGGTATCTACACAATGTATATTAGTGGATCGCTAGTACAGACCATTAAAATCAGTCATTTTAACACTGTTTCAGGGGATGCGCTTCCCCCTGAATATTTCTGGATAGTATATTCACATTTACTCTATCAGAATAATTTATTTTGACACGCGCGTTGACATATTTAGACTCTCCTGATTTATGTCCATTTAATGGTGTATCTTATGTACATTTGTGGTGGGTTTTGAGGGGGGCCATTTTTGACTGTGGCCCCCCCAGCTAGTTTTTGCCCGCATAGCACTCTTCCTGCAGCTTCCTGCAAGCTTGGAAGCTGCAGGAAGCGCCCAGGATGCAGGAGCTCCTGCAGGGTGCCGAAAGGGGTGGGAATGCTGCAGGAATCCCGCATTCCCACCTGTGGGAGCAGGAGCAGGAGCTAGACAGGCTGAAATATGCCGAATTCCGGCATGCGGGAGCCGGATTCCAGCATATTTTCCACGTCACATGCTTAATGTACACCGGACCAAGCTACCACAGCGCCAGCTGTGGCCCACACACCCTACCATTCTATTTTCTGTCATAATGTATAATAATCCTATAATAATCGAACGTATTTTTGCCTAAACCAGTGTGAAAAACTTGAATTAGTGACAATTAGTTACTTTCTGTGCTCCATCAGCCAATGCCAGTAAGCCCAGCAACACAAATAAATCTGCTTTTCGGAGGTAATGGGCTAATCTACTAATTCACTAATTTGAACTCAAACTACAGGACACCGAGGCTGCTCCTGGGCGCTGTCCGACTCACTAATTTTGCTCAAAAAAGTACATACCCTCGTAATTCGATAATTTGACTATTTTAGGTCAAATTATCTCCGGATTTTTTTGCTGATGGCCCTCTATCAATGGGGAAATGCTAACCATTTTCTACCCCAGGAGGAATTGTGTCCAATAACATTGGCATAAGGCAGAGACAACCGAGTAGGTTCACCAAGTCGGACTCTAGAATCACGGAGAGGACGGGATACGTCGTTACCCGCCTTCGGAACATAGGATCCCTGGAAAGCAGTAGGTTGATCCTACGCAAGGTTTAGTTCAATGATAGATGGTTGTCACTGAGTAGATTGACGTACTGAGACATCTGTAATAGCTGAAATGTAAATGGTGCTGCGTCAATCCATCTGATGGTGTTGTCTTCAGGAACCTTCGGCAGGTCAAGCCAGAGTCGGATAAAACCGGCTTTGAGCAGCGGGAGGCATAGTTCGAAAGCTTTGGTTTCGTTGATATCGTAAAACAAAGTGTCCATCAAGTCCGTAGCAAAGTCTAAGGGGATTAGTTTGGGAGCGGCGCCAGGGCAACCTTCCGGTGGGTTGAGTTTCAGGACACAGCAAGCTACTACCTTCACAAGGTCGTCGCGATCCACTGGTCCGAGTTTCGTAGGATGGTCAACAGTGCCATAGAGTTCAAGGTAGTGACGATGGAGAATAAGGTCCTCAAATCCTGTGGAGACCATTGAGTAGCGAATAACGAGCTCGCGTAATTGGTCCATCATGGTCCTGAAATGTCATTGTCAAATAATTAGTTATACTTGTAGCAATTGACCTACAATGCGCCGGACTCGTCCAAGAACGCCGCGTGTTTCCACCTAGCATGTATCCCAAATGTCATACCTGGCAGGAAGACCTCCTCGAAGGTTTTCATGAGAGAGTTACGCTGAGTCCATAGATGACGTAGTAAAAAGCGAGCGTGATGCTTGTTGAACCCGCCAAGTTCTTCGAAACATACCACTAGTCCATTGTTTTCGGTCCAGCCAAATAAGCCATGGGGAGCACCCAAGCCGTGACTCACTTCCAGCTTGCCGCGTTTGACTATGTCCTCCATCATAATGCTCAAATGGGCTACCAAGTGCATGGAAAGATCGCAGCGAAACGGCGGGAGATACCCTGTCTCCCTTTCGTTCCTCAGGCTGTCAATCATCCTGTCGTGATAATTGTTTCGTGTCATGATTGCAAGCGCGACAGAGAGACATAACAGTTGGAGAGCTAAAACGCCAGCTCTGTTATCGCAAATCTAGTACATCTGAGTTGAGTGTTCGGCACGCCAACTTGAAGGAAACTTACATTGCCGTGTTTTTCAGACTGTTCCAGAATAGCGAGGCAAGATGGGATCATAGGGCCGGTCGGAACATCAAAATGTTCTGGAAGATATCGCAACATCATTATATCTTCCAGAGTTATAGTAACTGAGTGAGGGGAATTGTGCAACGACGAGATAGCAGCTTTGATTTGTTGAATCGAGGGAAGCGGTCTAGTGGGACGCTCCAGCGAACTCTTGTATCAGTCGACAGATGGCGCTTCACCAAAATTGACTAGATTTTCCATTGGTCACTGTGGTAGGTGTGCGCTAAATGTGTATCAAGGCGTTGGTTGGTCAAGAATAAAATGGCAAACGCGTGGTCGTGGAGCTGAAAACGTTTGTGGTACTCACGTGACTAGAGCGATTCAACAACCACTTAATTTACCCAGCTACAGTGCAGCCAAATTCCAGGAACCGATAATTATCTTATATGAAAATATCAACGCTTGAATGCAGTCTGGACCTATGGTAGCAGCGAGTATATTCAGTTGTATCTAATTTAGATTCCAACCCGCCACCCCAAATCCATGGGACACCCGGTGAAAGCTGAGACGTGGTATACGAGAAGAAAATATGCTGTGCTTCCTGACTTATAACCCCTCCCCCGCCCAGTTAAAACCCTTTCAAGCGGCGCCAGTCCACCGAGACATCGACACCTCGCAAAATGACTTGTGAGAATTCAGTTCTGAAAGCCAGTCCCTGCTCACCAGGAGTGTTAGAGTACCATAACTCAATATTGCGCAAACTACCCACAATTTATGACACCTCTCAGAGCAGTAAATAGCCGAGCGGCACCTCACACAAAGCAAATGTGCCCCAGGAGCCATGCTTACGCTCGCACAGCGTGCATAAGTACACCGCTTCTCAGGTAACCGAAAGCCACAAGCTGTGCCAAGCTCGAGCCACTCAACAGTGCACATTGTGATCCACCTTCGCAATCGGTGGCCGACCGCAAGCTGCCCATCCAGCTGACTCAAGAAGCGGTACGTTTTAAGCCATTCATGGAAATAGGGCGCAAACGCCGGGTGCATGGAGCTCTTCGGGAGGCGGGATATGGCATGGAACAGTTCAGCTACGTCAGATAAGTCCTTCCACTTCCGTTGGCTATTGTCGAGGGTAATCGTCTCGCCTTGTTCAACTGATTAGTTCGGCTGGTTCTGGTATCCAAGAGATACTAACCGGTTTCTACGCCAGGAGGAACTTCCCTGAGCAGCACGGGCATGAGGCAAAAGCGGCCCAGTAAATCCACTAGGTCGCACTCGAAGGCCACTGAGAGAATCGGGTAAGCTACGACTTGCCGCTTGCGTTCGCGTTCGTACGTAAGCAATAAGTTGATTCTAGAAATGTGTAGTTCAGATACGCGCAAATGCATTCAAACAGGTTGGCGTACTGAGTTATTGACAGTAACATGTACAGAGACGGTACTATGTCGACCCATTTGACCGTGTCATCTTCGGGAACTTTTGATACTTCAGCCCAGAGCCTAGCAAACCCCGCCTTCAGCAAGGGAAGGCTCAATTCATATTCCTGAGCTCTATGAATGTCGTAGAATAAGGCTTCTGTCAAGTCTAGAGCAAAGTCCAGCGGAATTGGTTTCACAGAGCCAGGGCAACCGTACGGGGGTACGAGTTTCAGGACATAGCACGACACCACGTTCGCAAGGTCTTCACGATCTATAGACCGGGGATCTTGGACTGCGTGTCGCAACTCCCGAAGATGGTGGTGCATGACAACGTTCTCAAAGGACGTGCAGACCAGCGAGTAGCGAACCACGAGCTCGCGTAGTTGCATGAAGAAAAGGCTGGGAGCATGTCATGATAGAGGCATTTAAATTATAGGCACTAATAACTTACTCGGCCCCGTCCTCGTCTAGAAACTCGGAATGTTTCCACATAAGATGTAAAACGAACGACCAACCAGGCATAAAGACCTCCTGAAAGGTTTTCGTGGTGTATTTACGCTGGGTCCAGAGGTGGTGCAACAAGAAACGAGTGTGATGCTTGTTGAACTCTCCAATCTCTTCCAGGCACATGAGCAGACCTTTTGTTTTTTTGCTTTCGTCAAATCCAAATAGTTCGTGTGGGGCAGCTAGACCGTGATTGAGATCTTGGCTGCCACGTTTAACGATATCCCCCATTGACGTGCTTAACCAAGCTACCAGATGCATGGAGACGTCACTCCCGGGGAAGAAGCCCCGTTCTCGTTCCTTGACCAAGCTCGCCAGAAACTTGTCAAGCCACTTGTTTCGGATCAGCATGGCAGCCGCAACAGACAAACACAGTACTTGAAAGGCCAATACAGCGATTTCGTTATCAAAAATCTGGAATCCACAGGTCAAGGTCGTGACATGCCAGCTTACAAGATGGCTCACCTTGGCGCGCTTAACGGACTCTTCTAGTATCGCTATGCAAGACGGAACGATCGAACCAGTCAAGATACCAAAGTGCTTCGGAACATACACAAGCATCATGATATCTTCGAGCATAAAGATGGAGACAGATTTAGGATCATTTTGAAGGGTCGAGATGGCACTTCTGATCTGGTGCAGTGAAGGGATGGGTCGGCGCGGTGGTTCCATCGTGCTTCGATACCGATCAACCGAAGGAGCCTCCCCAAAATTAGCCAAGTATTCCATTTAGAGACAATAGTGCCTGATTTAGCAATGTCCAAGCCTCTTCCTACTAACAGCAAGAGCCCAGAGGAAGACCTGATGGGGAGTGGAGAAAGGTCGATTGGATGCACGTGACGCTCGTAATCAATTAAATACCTACTCCGCGCGTCCATCTCGCAAGCCACAGCCCTACCGGGTTTTTATGCTAGACTTTGTTCACTACCTGGGGGGTCAGCCAGCATCAAAGATCGTCTCGGAGAGTAGTATCAATATATTCTAGTATCCGCCAACGTTCAACCTCCGCGCCACTAGCCACCTCAAGAACTATATATAGCCACATCAGCTCAATTTGCACCCGCTGAACCGGGCCACGATGGCCAAGTGGTTACAGTACTGCACCCTCGGGCGGGTGCGCGTCTGATTCAATTGATCCCAGGGTGCATCAGGTCGAGGATCTCGCTGTAACTTGTCCATCTTGGCCCGTCTTTTAAGCACAACCATACCATCAGACAGCCGATGCGCGTATGCCAACTTCTTGATTCGGTATTCGCACGGAATAATCATGATCGTGTCATATGATAAATACGTCAACGAAAAATATCTTCATTGGTCTTGAACACGAAAGCAGTAGTGCTGTGGTATAACTGACAACAGCAAACCCAACAAAACAACTAGAGCAGGATATGGGCGAGTATAAAAGGGATATGTAGATCGGAATGCAAACATAGCTCAGGAAACGCCCTCCTTTTTTCTATCGGTCAATGTCTAATTTTTTGCACGAGCGTCTAGGCCCTCGCACCTCTAGACCACCCCTCGGAGCAACATCCCCTCCAACCTACACCACTCGGGCACAAGCGCCGCATACGCTGCAAACGCATCCATGTCTGCCTCGGCCACCTTGGCAAGCCCCAACAACGAATCGCTCTCGTCTGTCGGCAACGCATGCACCGAGGCGCCCCCCTGACCGTTCCCACCCACTGCTGGATTAGGGGTCTGAAGGTGCAGCGACATGCTCGTTGCGGCCGTCGACCCCGTCACGCTGCGCTCCCTCCCTAGTTCATCGTGCTCCAGATTCCCGTTCATGGCATCTTCATCTTCCTCTTCGTCCTCTTCAACCAACACGCTTGACCCTAACCCGCTCCGTCCGTACCCTCCAGTCGTAGCAAGCGGAAACATACCCCCCGAGCCCGTCATCCCGCCAAGGCCCAACCCACCAGCCAGCTTCGCCCTCCTCTTCAACACGCTCCTCACGTCCTCCTCAAAGTCTACCCCAGACCCAGACACAGCCCACCGCGCGAGGTACGCCGCACCTAACGCTGCCCTTGCCTCCATCGGCGCCTGCTGCAACTGCTGGGGAGGCTGACCCGGGACCGTCAACCCGGGCGTCGACGTCCCGCTCCCTCCACCTCCCGCCCCAGCTCCAACGTACCCTCCGAACCCACTGCCCAGGCCTATTCCAATCGGAGCGCGCGTAGGGGTCATAACCGGCGTAACAGGCGCCCCTCTCACTACAATGCTCTTGGGCACCAATATGCGTGAACCAAAGATATCCGCCGTGATGCTGACGACAGACGCGAATCCAGCGGTTGCACCGAGCGCGAGTATGCGCGGAGGGAGAACATGGGGAGAGTATGGATCGAATGTATGCGAGAGGGAAGTTGCAAGGAGGGAGGCCGGGCGATTTAGGGCGGTGGAGGTGGAGTAGAGGAGGGACGACATGCGTGCGTGACGGACGCGTAGATTCAATAATTGAGACTCTAGGAGACATCTAAAAATAACCGTTTGGATTAAGATTCGTGATGGCATAGAATTGAAATTAAATAATCGACATACCTGGGATTCGCCCTCAAATCCCTAAACTCATTGACTTTGACACCTGTCTCGAACCTGAACACACCCTTGACATGCTCAAAAGGTGGCGCCTCGGGCTGCAACATCCAGAAACTAAACAGCTTGTCGTCGAGCCCGATCGCCCCACCCGGAGGGACGACGCTCACAAGCCGATCGAACGCGGCCCAAGACTTGGTGTACATATCTCGTACAAGTGCACGCGGGACGTCACCATTACGTGAGGCGAGAAGGGTTACGTAGGACTCGGGGGTGCAGGGGTGTGGGAGGAGCGTGTAGTGTCGGGACCTAGGTGGGTTGGGGATGGAGGAAGGAACTGGGGAGAGCAAGATGTCAGAGGGCCCAAATGACAAGATCGAGTCGGGAGTTTGGGATGAGGATGGAGTGGAGAGACATGCAGAGAGGGAAAGATAAGTTGCGAGGTGATCCGAGGTGAATGGCGCAACCGGGGTATCTGAGGCGCATTAGCTTGGGCAAACCCTAAAGCCGCATTACACACCTGGAGCAAAGCCATATTTTTGAATAAAATAGGAGCCGATGGAGCCGACATTAGTCGTCCCGGCTGGACAGACCTCACCAAGCATCGTCCTCAGTCTCCCGCCCTCTTCCTTCCCAGAAGCAACGAGCTCGAGCACTTCATCGTCCCACGAGCGCTTTTCGACATTCCAAAATCCCGTCGCGATAGCCTCGGCCTCAGAGGCAGGAACCCAGTTGCCGGTCAACACGCTGGCGAGAAACGCGCTAGCAAGCACCACGCGTGCAGTATGCGTCCACGCGTCGGGGTTTCCCTCGCGGATCTTGATCGCTTGTGCCGCGGTCGTAGGAGTGGCCGTGCCAACTCTTTGTGAGAGTGCGTCTGGTCCACCAAGAGCCGTCTCTATGACGCGCGCTTGAGAAGAGGTAGACGTGTCTTGGACAACCGGCGTATGTACCAGTGCTAGGGTCGAAGGAGTACCGAGTTGGACGTGCAGGGCTTTACTAGGATCGAGTTCGGCAAGATGTTTTTGCGCGGCAGAAGTACACCAGACGGCGGCGTGTTGCGCGCATCCGCCGACGGCGCGTACCCTAGCCAAGTCTACTCCGGCCTTGAGCTTAGAAAGGAGCATATCTACACCGTGTCAGCCAAGTAGCAGCATACCCAGAAGAACTCACCCAACGCCTTTAACCACATCTCGACACTCGTCGTGTACACATCTCCCGGAGCGGTAAAAAGTCCGCCGCGCGTCTGGAACTCGGGCAAATCCGTGTCAAACTCGACGGCGGCCGTGAAGACGACATCGAGGCCTTCATCCACGACGCTTGCCCGGATGTGTTCCGTCGCGAGTTCGAGTCCGAGGTAGTGGGCCATCGTCGACGGGGGAAAATTCAAGCAGGCGCACTTTGTTTATTCAAAACGTGGCAACGATCACGTGAGTCCACGTGCTCGATCATGATATATGCGCGGCACGATTAAGATGTGTTGGATATTGAAGAATATCGGGAGAAATATGCTAGTGACTCAGAAATATGTATTGAGCTCGACGGGTCGATTGTAATTGCCATTCTCAACGCTCCGAACCATTCAAGGTAACTGAGATTCTTGCACCTCAACTAGGTCACATACGATGCATCCGCATGTCACCCCATTAGCATATCACCCCTGATCTTATGGTTATAATATAGCTATCATCAAGTTCAATATGCCTGCTCATCAAGCCTCCACGTGTGATGCCCTGAAACTTCGCTCGAACGGTCAACACAAACTGAAGGCTTGGACCCAGGTGCAACACTCACAATTTCTGCAGCCTCCTATGCACTTGGACGATCCGTTGGCTCATTTGCCCAGCACCTCTTAAGAAACGACCATAACAAGTCGCCGTGCTGGCTATCCAGTGGAATCTGTGCTTCTGGCCGAGCAGGTATCTCCTTCCTCATGGCCACTGCGCTCCATACCGCCACGTCTGGCTTCCCAAAAAACGGAACTTGGCCGGTGAAGACCTCCTACGTCACAACGGATGAAAATCCAGCCTCAGAAGTTTACTGGACAAGGGCTATACCAGTTTTGTCTTAACTGCGCGACTGCCTTAGCGGCTAATTCCAACAGGCATATGAGAAAAACTCACCATGCTGAGCGCATACACATCAGCAGCAAATATTACACCTGCCTTCCCTTTCGTCGAGCAGCTCCGGGGCCTGAAATCACAAGGAATAAATCTACACTCCATGATAATTCAGACGTCCATGCTCACCCCCTCCCGGATTGACACGCCATTCGTTTGTGTAGTTATGGTGAAATTCAAAGTGGGGCTCCGCAGGACTGCGTTGCAGAAATCGGTGAGCATGGGAGTTCCATCATCTGTGACTAAAACATTGGGCTCGGCCAAATTAACGGTACTTGTTGGACAGTCAAAAGCGACCGATAATAAATTTACTTACCATCCTATAGTGACCAAATGCTGGGGTTTGACGCATGTACGAAGCCAACCTCCCACATTCCAGCCACACGGACACCATCCTCACATGACCCCGAAACACCACCAGCAGCGGTAAAACATTTGAGTGCTGGCACTTTGACCAGACATACGGCTCCCAGGCGGTGCGCTAAAGATAACTCAGCGCAGTAGCAAGTAATAAAAAGGTGCTACTGACTTTAAGATGTTTTTGGTCGCCCTTGGAGCGGCTGATTTGCAAGCGCGTGGTTTTTATCGCAAAAGGAGTTGTGTCAAGCAACCCGCCGTGGTAGGCTTCGCCAAAACTACCGCTCACCATGGGGCAGGTGCTACACGAGCCCAGCTCTAGGTTTTGCATGATGCCCTTGCACCTATTGTCGTGAGCCGCCCCACTGCTTTCGTTGCGACCCTTGACTCCCGAGGGAACACGCCAACAGACAGAACTAACCTATTACCTAGAAACACTCCATCGAACCGCACGATGAGTTGGCGCCAAAGTGTGACACAGGGGCAAACCCGGCACCTTACCACCAAGTTTTTAAGAAATTGGGGTTGGCATACAAGCGTACGAAAATGAGCACGAACGTCTCGAGAGCTCTCTGATTCTGAAAACGGCAAGTGGGGCATTCCTCTCGATAAATATCTATCTGTCAGACTGTGGAAGCCAGGTTGGCTGAAATTTGGGTCAAACAGATCCTAAATTCGAATTTTGGGTCGATTCCAGTCAGTCCATGTGTTCCGGCTCATGCAAATTTTGAGTTGGTTTTGTGCTCAAGCAGTTTGCAAAGATTTTCTAAGTGCCAAGTACATCAAGTCATCCTAATTTCACCCTAAATATCAGGTCGGTTTGCCGATTAGCCGTGCTGGCATCGCCAAGGCGCGCATACCCATATATATCATTCAACCGACACAATTTTTTGACAACAGCGGTAGTTTACTCTGCCTTGGCGCAACTTCTCTTGTGTTTTTCAAGATGAGTACTGGGCCTACATTCACCTGGTCTGTACCACGAAAACCATTCCGTTTAACTCTGTCCACGACCATGTATTATTTAATCGATAGACCTTCATACGAAATTCCTTGCATCTATTTGGTGGACAGCCAGTTCATGAGCCACAATAAGCCATGATGGGAGCTACCGCACTCACCCGCTCCTTCGCTTGGGCAGCGCTCGGACGATCCTCGGGATTGAAAGCCCAACACCACTTCAGCAGCGACCACAACGCCTCGCCGTGTTGGGAGCCTTCCTTGATATGGTCCTTTGGTCGTTCGGGATGCGTCTTCTTCAACGTAACAGCGATTGCTACGGCAGCTTCTATCATCCCCCACCACGGTAGTCTGCCTGTGATAGTCTCCTGTGTCCAACAATGGTGAAAGCGTGAGAATCACCGATAACCGAAACTCGTACCAGAATAGTCTGTGGTTTGGACACGCTTGAGATTCTATTAGGCGGGGCGTGGCAAGAGCTCACTCACCATTCCAAGTGCATATACATCTGCAGCCGCACTGCATATTTTTGTCCCTTCCAGCAACTCTGGGGACTATTGACATTAAACCTCCAAGTGTACGAATGTTGGGACAGTCGCACTCACCGCCCACCGATATGATATTGCATTTTTCGTTGAAGTAGTTGTGAACTTCAATGTATATTCCTGGAGGGTTGCATTGCCGAAATCGGATAGCAGAGGAATTCCTTCTCCAGATATAAGTACGTTAGACTGATATCAAGTTAGCCAATGTGAGCGTTTAATTGCAGCAAACCTACGGCTTTAAGGTCCCCATGTACCTAACATTCGCTGGTCAGCTAGCCCTTGCGCCAGTTGATCAAAATGGAAAAGGACTAACGACACCTGCCCCGTGGAGGTAAGAAAGGCCCTCGGCAAGCTGGATACTCTGGTAGGAGAATAATCAGTCAACGAAGCCGATCAAGCACGTGACATTCAACCGTACAAGTTGAACCCGGTCGGCTTCTGGTTGTCGTTGTATATAATCACTCAGATTTCCGTTTATCTCCCATTTAGATACCATTCCGATTTGTCCTCGAAATTCGATCAATCCTAACAGGCGCTGCACGTTCCGATGCTGGCATTTCGACCAGGTATAAAGCTCCCGAGCAGCGTACTGTTCCCTGTTAGCTATTCGGCCATATAAGATGAATTCGCTTACCTTCAAAGATTTCTGATTGTCGGTCCCACAGCTGACTGCACGTAGTCTCATCGTCTTGATGGCAACTTGCGTACCACTATCCAGCATGCCTCGGTATATGTCCCCAAATCCCCCACTGGATATAGGATAATTGCTGCACGAATTCTCGTCCAACAGGTCCGTAATGTTTATGCAACCCCGATTGGTTAAACACGCCACAACTTCCGAAGCAGTCTAAGTTGGCGTTAGCTGATAGTTAGAAATGCGGTTAGGTGGTATAAAATACCATTATGCTTGTTATCTCGGGGCTCGACACCCGTCCTAATTGGTCAATGCTGTGCGTTTCAACCCTGTTTTGCTGCATTCGCGTATCCGCGATCGCTGGAGCACAATTGAATCGATGACCCATCTCCATGGCACTCACCCCCTCCTTTCCAGGGCTGACGCTTAGGAAGATCGACTCCGAGTTCACATCATTCCCCTGGAGGGCAGCGCCCGATGAGTTGCTGACGTCGTCCGGAAAGTTCACGTTAAAGCCAGGGAGCAAGCAATTGCCAAACCAGGACTGGTCCGCAAGCGCAGACATCGACGCGAGCATGTCGTGTGTATCTTCGAAGCCTACGTTCCCGTCCCCCTCCCCTGGTACCTCCCCTTCAGACCGCGTCGCGTTTTGGGTGGTCAAAATTCCTGTTGCGCTTGGCACCGGTTTTAGGTGGTCGTCCACCGATCCTTTATGCTGGTCAGCATTCTAGGGTCAAACGAACCTCCTCACGTACCTATTTGATCACCTCCTTGGATACTCGAATCTGTGTTAGGAATGCAAAACCCCATTGATGGTATTATGGTTTGGCCCGGAAGGGATGGCAGCTGGTGTCGGAGTTCCGCGGCCTCGGATTCCGGACTCGTGCGTTGAGATTCTTGCATGACACTAGCATCTGTCGCGCTCGTGCTTGTATGCCTAGTCGCGCCAGTCTCCGACACAGCCTTATTGATCGCGCCGCTCTGAGAAGAATTGCCCTGCTTAGGTTTGAGATTTGACGGAGCAACCATCCCGGCCCTCATGGTGTCTGTCGGGATAGCTTCCAGTGGCCTTTCGAGTACCAGGCCATTCTGGGCCAGTTTATCAATGAGCCCACTCAAGAAACGTGAGTGCAGGCAAGGGCAGTGTCGGTTGTCGACGGCGACCTTGTCTGACGCGAGGGTCGTAGTCAGGGGTATTGCAAGCTGCACAATCTGAACCGATTGCTCGGGTTCAAGGAATACTGCGAATTGCGGCTGAAGCATCTAGGACAAGAATGAGCAGAGTATAATGGGGAATTTTTAGCAGCAAACCTTGAGCAAGAACGCCGCTGCAAAACTGATGAAGACAAAGTGTTCATCTAGTGCATACACTATTGGATCTAATCAGTAACTACCTGGTGGTCAACTAAAACGACTGACTCAACCACCCACTCGGTGTAAGGACCTCAATCGCAATCTTTACAACCTCCGACGCGGCCTTGTAGCACTAGAACAAATGCGTTATATATGCAGCTTGAACACTTGAGAAGAGAACTGTCCTACCATGTCAAAGAACACTTTGGCGTGCTGCAATCTACCCTGGAACGCTTCCTGGTACACAAAGGAAAATATGACCTGTAATTAATAGAAGTATCAGCGTAATTCAATATCAAACGTGCATCAGGCATACCAGGCGGGAATAATTCGACAGGCTGTTCAGGGCATTCAGTCAGACATCGCAGATGAGGCTACCTGACTTACAAAGGCAACCAATTACGCCGGTATTCGCAAACTGGATCTACCGGCCAATCAAAGTCCGCTTCGCAAGTACTGGTGAAGAAAAATGTACCATCGTGATCGGACTCTGTCTCAAACTGTTCCTGCGTCTCGCGTTCAAATGCTATTAGTTCCTTGTCCGATTCACCCGCAACGCTCAGGAGGTCCAAGCGCTTTACGAGTGTTAATACTCAATTACTAGCCGAAACGCCAGGGCGACGCACCTTGTTGAGAGCCGTTGGTGAGCCCGAGTTCGAAAGCACCTTTGTGAGGAACCGTGCTACAACCCACAGGATCCGGGTGTATGCCAAGAGATGCACGTCTGTCCGCAAGCTGCCGAACATCAAGTTATGATCGCCACCTTGGAATATAACTGGCTCACTTGTACGCGCTGCGTTTGTACCAATCATACGATTTGAGAATGAAGCTACCTTCTCTGATAGTGGGCGGGCGTCCGACCTGTGTTGCGCCAGACTGGTCCCTGTCCCGTAGACGATCAGGAGCAGAGTACTAACGGGAAATTTACATACTTACAGGTAGAAGCAAACCAACCATGTCCTGGTCCGATTCAAAGCTTCACGCTCCTGTGCTTCGCTCGTCAGCTTTCCCTGCCAAGGTACATGCAAATTCAAATCGGTTGCTATTCTGCGAAAATTCATCGTCTCAGTCAGTTTCTACCGCCCTCGGTTGTTTGTCCGGCACACGAACTTAATTGCTAAACTTAGATACCACCCTGTCCGGTCCTCGTTCCACCGGCGTGTCGGGACAGGGTATGCACTCATCAGGGTGTATGCCTGGACGAGCTCAATGCTTTTCCACCCGCCAACGAGTGCCTTCGCAGCTAGCTGTTTGGTGAAATCCATCGCGACCGTGTAACGTTCAGGACGCTCGCGGTGGTAGCGGGATGATATAGCGCAGACTGAGGGGGGGGGGGTAAACCGATGAGTCCGGGGTAACTGGGGGAAGAAAGCATACTTACTGACTGTAAACAAGAATGGGCACCGCCCGAATACAAACGCAGGCGTGTGCATGCTCGGATCCAGGATGGCTACAAATGGCTGCAAAGCAAAAGCTTCAGCGCCAACTTTTTCCACCCTGCTTTAGACCTACGTTTAACTTTTCAAAATATCTAAAACGAATAATCAACGTAAATGCCTTTCAAGTACATCTACACTCACATCCTGAATAATATTTCAACCTCTGCAGGCTTAATAATGCCATTCGTCAAAATTTCAGGAGGCATCTGCCTCTCAATGATCATCCGCCTCAACTCAGGATCCGCACTTGGCCCCGCCTCAAAATACGCCATGTTCCCCACACCCACGCAATGGTCTTCTTCCTCAACCTCGTTTTTCAGGCTGACTTCGCTCCCGCGTCTGGTCCGATTTGTGCTTAGTGCGAGGTCAGCGATGAATCCGACGGGCGCAGTTGAGGGTGGGATTGAGTGGAGTGTATCGCCCAGCTCGGCGCTGCTTTGGCGGAGGTCATTGGGTGTGTAAGGGTGGCTGCCACTTCCGTCGTTTGTCCTCTGTGTTCACGATACCGTCAGCATTAGGATCCCAACTTATCGGCTTGGGTCGACCTCACATTCAACATGCTCTCCCCAAAGCTCATAGCATCATCATACGGGTCGAATGGGTATGGGGGGTATGGGATGAATGACGGCGACTCGCTTTGATGATCCGTTGCACCGGCATAGACCGCGCCCGTGGGTGAGGGTGGGCGGTTTTGTCGAATGGACTCAATCCAAGCGAGGACGTCCTTATCAGGCGGGCGCTCTGGCGTATTGGGTGTTTTTTGCGGAGTGGGCACATTTGGGAGGCTAATTGGGGTGCGCATCGCGGGGTTGTGAAGCTATAAGAGTGGGTTATCGGGGGTCGTACAAACGAGTATGGTTTATGAGACTTACTTGGCGTAAGAGTGAATTGATAATCTGGTCCTTGTTCTCCAACTCGCGTATTAGTAGTTGATGCTGACTGTTAAATTAGACAATGATCAACATCTCCCTCTCTGAATGAAATAGGTGTGATGACTCACCTTGATCCTGGCTTCGGACGTTTCGGCTTCCTCCGCTCGACGACGCAAGTTTTGTTCATTATCTGGCATCGGTTACATGCGTTTTGGCCCGTTTCAAACTTGCAGGACACCTGGACAACGAAAATATTTTTTGGGCAAGGTCGAAGAGCCCATGAATGCGACGAATGTGACGGCAATATTTTACGTTCCGCAATAAACATTCACCCCCACGACCACAGAGACGACCCCCCAATTAAACGTTACCCCATCCATCATAGGGGATGACACCACGGGACCGAACCAAATCACGAGGTATATGAATCGCCCAGTTTGCGTGAGTTCAATGGATCAGGAAAGAAACCAAATGTCGTTAGTGTGTCACTCAGTTCATGGGTTAAGTGGGAAGACGAACCCGGCGTTGCTTACAGTGGCTGCAAGCTCTGGGACTAGAGGAGCCGAAGTAAAGTTAGTAAACTGGGAAAGTACAGAAGCGGAATGGAATCAGGGGTGGCCCGGTACTCTAAGTATGCTCCATTACACAGTTACAACATCCACCATGATCCCCACGAGAACCTACATACCGAAATTGGTCGGGAGATTGCAAGCCTGGAAAATCAACCGGAGTTTCCCACAATCGACTGTAAACGGCTGCAATGTCGCTGCAATGCCATTTCACTATGTGGTAACCGGCAACGAAACCCCCTGATGTGCACCCGGCGTCCAGCATGCACCCCAAACCAGATGCCAAACTAAACCGTTGTCGCAGTCACCAGAACACCAACCACTCAGAACAAGCGAATCAACTGACAATCCGTTAGATGTCAAGCTAGTTCGCTGTGCTGCGGCCTTGATGCCACTCAGGTGAACTACGCAGTGATGAGGGAGTCGCAGGCGCTCTCCTCAGACACAGCCCCCTTACGACGCGTGCTGAAGACCATATGAACCAAAGAAAAAAGGAGGGAAAAAAGGGGGAAAGGGAAAAGGAGGCATAAATAAACAGCTTACGGCTTCTTGCTCGCCCTTTTCCCACCCATGAGACTATGCCCTACATCATCATCCTCGCTATTGCTCCCCTCGGCCAGGTGACGCAGCCGTTTTCCCGGCCGAGGTGAGATTAGCCCACCTGTATCGCTGTGGGTGCGCCGACGCCCTATCATGCTCCCACTGGCGCTTCCGGTACTTTGAGCTAGCCCAACAGGGGCTGTGTCAAGTGAAAGCGGCGCGGGTGAGAGCGACCAGGACAAGGCCTGGGGGGAGGGTGGGGGGTCTGAACAACCGGTCATCGCTCCACTGTTCTGGCCTATGTTGCGCATCGGCTGCGGAAGTAATTCAGGATAGGAGGCATTTCCATGCGCATGGCCGAATGGATGCACCCAACCGTAGGACTGCGGTTCACCAGCCCCAAAATACGAATTCGCACCGTCATCGAGGACCAGCGAGGACCCGGTCGCAAGGTCGGCCAATGCTTGATCGAAATTGGAGGTACACCACTCTGGCCAGTGGTACGGCCCTGGTTGGCCTTCGGGGCCTGTTGAGGAGGGGTCTGCCATCGCTACCAGGCGCAACTAGTGAGCGGAAGCGAGTAGTGGGAATACCAGCACAAGCGCTGTAGTGGCGCGGCAAACCAATCATGCGCAAATATTGATAGCCACATCAACTGCCACCACCGATCCCGCGCTAAATCCGCCTCCTCCGAATTCGTGGGGTGAAAAGTAGTAAAAATAATATCCATGTCGGCTAAAAGCTCCTCCCACTCTGAAAATCAGCCCAACTGGGGCATTCCTATTGACACATATCTCAAGAAGTTACCTGTTCACGGTGTGCCGAAGCATCCAGTTGATCAAGTTGTCTCAGCTATTCAGACTCTCATTGCCGGCGAGCCAAATACACTAGATGACATCACTCTGGAGTCAATTCTTTCGGTCGTATACTATCCCGAACATCTCGCACTCCTCAACACAGAAATTACGTCCACCTGGTTCGCCCTGATGGAACCATACATCGAGAATCATTCAGTAAGTACAAACTACAACGCGTCTTCCAACACTTCAAAGGGCTAACCTTGGTACCAGTTGTTTGAACAATCCTTCGGGCTCTTGATGACACAGGTCTATGGGCTCGTCATGATGGTTGGCTTCCTTTACCACAACCAGATGCTAGATAGATTTATAAACCGCCTTGCTGGTGCGGGAGCTGACCTCCACGACGCTGGGGTGCTCCCGTTCCTCAACTTGTGCACCTCGGGGATGGCCAACCCCTACATTGGAGAATCTGGCCGTACCTTTGCTCATCATATTAAGTGTTTTACGAAAATACACGGACCCGATGAAGACCTTGACTCCTCTGACGCCCTGTTTCTCGCTAGTACCGGTGGCTTTGACCTCACGGCCGCGTTATTCTTTCTGAAAAATATCTTTGATGCACGCGACCAGCTTCTTGAGGTATTCGATCGTGTGCCAGCGTTTGGGTTATTTCCGATCCTGTGCATGATTCGGCTCCAGTTATGGTTCTGCTTGGAAGCTGGAGGGGGCGAACAGGACGTGCTGAAGATGCTAAAAGTGCTGCAGGATATTAATCACCGATACTACCTAGTCTCCGGTCGAGACCTCCACAGGCTCGTATCCTCACTCATAGCCGCGGTTTTCGATGACATATCTGGCCAGAACCTCATCTACGAGGATTATGTGGACCCAGTAGGCCCGGCCGACGTCGCCATGATATCTTCAACATTAATTCGCCAAATTTCACCCCCATCCGTTGGCACAGAGCCAGCTCAGCTTCCTTCTTTGTGGGACATGTTTGATTGGGCACAGAAGATTATCCTCGAAACAGGCGAGATTCGCTGGTACCCCGCATTGCTTACTCCCTTATTAAACCGCATCTGGATCGAGATCTTCGCTGGTATCACCAGTTCCAAAAGTGGTCTGCGTAACAATATCATGTCTTTCAGCGGGAACCTACTAATGCATCTCGCGTAAGTGGCATGACTTTGAGATTCTATAACGGCTACTTGATTTACTGCATTCAGTCAGGGTTTTTCTTTTCAACAAGCTATTGATCCAATCCATGTGATTTCGATTATTTTCGAAGTCGATTTCGTCAACTTAATAGCCTGCTTGCTGGTGTACTCGGTGATGAACTTGGAATCCGAGCAGGGGAGGCCAGGTCAGTATATCTTTTTAATGAGACCCAGCAACCTCTCATCACGATCACCATTTTTTAAGTGGACGTTTCAGAATTGACCGGCGGGATACTCGCTATCACCTCGAGCCTCTCCGAACATTCGCCACTACTAAAGCCTAAGTTCCGCATTTATTATCCCGATTGGGTCAAGGCGCTTGAACACATCCAGCACCTTCGGGCCGGATTATCAACCCTCGACCATACGAGCCCGCAGAACCTGGAGGAATTTCAAAACCAGTGGGAAACCCTTGGCAAGGCGCTTGGGTATGATGACGATGACCACCCGCATCTTGCCTCCATTTGTTCCTATGCTCGGTGCGTTGGAACAGGGGCAGCTCGGTGCAGGTCATCCAGATGCGCGAGATGCCTCGAAGTGGTGTATTGCAGTAAGCAATGCCAGCAGCGGTAAGCGATGCGCTGGGCAAGTACCCGAATAAAACTGAAGTTTACGGGTTTATAGGGATTGGCTGCTCGGGCCAACTCCGCACAGCCAGGCATGCGGGGGGCGGCGATGAGCCAGGGAGGCCAATGCGCGTGTCTGATACCATGACAGACTATGCTTGTTGCTCACCACCTTACGTTTCTGTTTTCTGTCCTGAAGTTAAATATCTAATCAAACTCGCAATTGTTCTGTTGCTGGGTATGACTGAGGCACCATCAAGGCAATATTCACATGTGATTCATGGACCAGGAACAGGACCATGAGTCCCGTTGGCTATTTACCCCGAATTATCTAATTAAGGTCTCTCAAGTTGGCCCCAATGAAGGTCAGGGCCGAATTCGTACACTCTCGTTGGCCGATACGGTACAAATATAAAAAAATGAATCCCCAAACCAGTTCCCTGAGATAAATCGGTTGATTTGCGTGTCAAGTTGATGCTGAAAGGGATGTATTAATTACATTGCCCCGCGCTGTGTACACATGTGTAAACACGAATTAAATTTTGGATATGTCATTTTAGAGCGGTGGAGGACGATTGGTACCCTCAGGGGCGGAGGAGGCGGAAGCTTGTCACATTCTATCACGTTGACAATAACCTGACGTAGCAACCCTGGCAAAGCAGAGTTATTGATCTTTTCCCTTTACTTTTTGCCATTTCGGAGGATGTTGATTTAAGAACGGCCAAGGGGGAACGAAGGTCTGGACAAATAGGTAAGATCGTCTTCACAAGATAAAGTCAGAATGAACGTACAAGCATCACAGCCAGCACAGAAATCCCAAAGGTACCGAAGCACATTTGGAGAGATTGAGTAGTGTAACCTAGGGCAAATGAAAGTATCTGCGCGCGGCAGAGCAGAGTCAGACACGTTGCGGGCCCTACTGGCGACCAGCTACGCACTGCGGCTGCAACCAGCACGTATTGTGAGGTCTTTTCTACCAGTTTCTGGCCCTCAAAGTCCTAGTTGTTTATTAGATTTGGTAATTTCGAGCAGAACTGAAGTACATACTATCTTTCCATCGATGATAGCTTGAATCTGCGATGCCATTGTGGTCGTCGACGTGGCTATGAGCGGAAACGTTACATGGTAACTCCACGTCACGAACCTGTCCCATCAAAAGCAAATACGCCACACCGGGGCCGGCCGGTCGCAGGCGTTCAGGTGAGCATACACCGCTTCAATTAGGTCTCTGAATGCGCCAATCCCACGCATGGACGCCACCTTCCCCCGCGCTGGACTTTAAGCCCCGCATAGCGCCCTTGGTGCGCATATACAGCATTAGAACTCACCATAATAAATCTTGCGGATAATGACACTCCTCCTCGGGCCTCGATAAACCTATGCGCAAATATATGGCAAAATTAGCGGATATCTGCCTCCAAGTTAGGGCTCGTAGCAGCTATTATCACAGTTGCGGCGCCGATTCCGAACGAATCGACGGCCGAATCGTCGTCTGCTGTGGTACGGCCTAATTATAATGGTTGACTGGCCCCAGTATTTTGTCGGGCAAAATTGCGGTAGGTTCACTCTTTTGAATTTAGCACGGCTGATCGTACACATAACCACCTCGTTGTCCATTCATTTATAACGACGTCAGCACGCTCCGTCTATGAGTGCTGCACTGTGCTCAGGCCCAGGTCCACTCCAACGTGCTCCTGCATCAAAACAAGTCAACGAACTAGCCACCCGAGAGAGCAATCAGGACGACATAGAATTAAGCGTTCAGTGAAACCCGGTTTTCTTCCCCATGAGCCCCAGAGGAGCGTCGTATAATAGGGAACCGAATACTCATCTTTGCGCTTCCGCTCATAAAACAGCAAAATAACTCACATATTAAGCTATATGCTCCTAAACAATCCGTACCGGCCGAATATCACTCTATCGGCGCCTGGCCCTTGCTAGCTGCTTCTCCGCTCGCGTCCCGCCCTGTCTCCTCCCCTACTCCCACCCCACCCTCTCTTCCTTCCTCTCCTCTAATCTTAATCTCCCCCCCACCCCTGCCTCCTGCAAACTTGACCCGCAGAGCCTCATACCGCCTCCTTTGGACCGCGCTAACAGACGGACCTAGTTTACTGAGCGCCTGTACAAAGTCCATGGGGGTAACCTCAACCCGCACTTCATCTCCCCCTTTGGTATTCTCGTTCACTGGAGGCGCTGCGAGAAGTACGCTCCTGAGTGCGCCGACAGCGGCTTCTCGAACAAGTGCAGCCAGGTCGGCGCCGCTGTATCCACCGCATTTGTCGATCGCGAGCTGGGCGATAGCAGCTATAGCCCTGTCCCTACCAGGATTTGTCGTCGCTGTTTGGGCGGACGTAGGAGAACAGGAGGATCTAGGGATCGATGGCGGGGAGAAT
Source organism: Ceratobasidium sp. 414 (assembly GCA_019616945.1). NCBI lineage: Eukaryota > Fungi > Basidiomycota > Agaricomycetes > Cantharellales > Ceratobasidiaceae > Ceratobasidium > Ceratobasidium sp. 414. The sequence continues at coordinate 43,388 of WSTK01000136.1, read as the reverse complement.
CCTCCAATGCGCACGCCTCGGATGAGAGTATGCATTATCTCTCCACGCTCTTCTGGGCTCGGAAGATCGACATATAATAGTTTATCCAACCTTTAAAATCATATTTAGGATATTTCTGGGTTCTCTATATAAAGGTATGTGAATTGCGACTCACCGACCAGGGCGACACATCGCCGGATCCAATATATCAGGTCGATTCGTCGCGCCAACGACATACACCGCGCCACGGGCAGTGAGCCCATCGAGTTCAGTTAGCAGAGTGTTAACCACCCGTGCTGAAGATTCCGACTAGACCCAGACAGGAGGACATACGTGAGGCCAGAAACCCACAATATGGAGACATATGAGAAGAAATTGATGGTTGGAAAGTTGGGGCCAAGGAGAGGGGGTGGAGGAAGGTCATGGATCAAGCAACCGGGGTGAGAAAATCTTATAGCCCCCCAAGACCAGGTGATCTGATCGAAGCCAGGGTCATGAAGATCGGATGCGAAAATTCGATGGCAAGTTTCAAATATGACCTCGCAAGGGCGAATGGAAGAATGAATACCAGGTCGCCTTTTCTTTCCCGTCCTCGACGAGCAGGCGAGGAGAACAAAATTTAAAGGATAGGTGGCAGGGACTTACCAGACTGTCGTCCCTTCTTGGCACCAATGCATCCAGCTCGTCGAAAAACACCACGCATGGCGCAGAAGCACGAGCACGGGTGAAGACTTGCCGTACGGCTCGTTCCGATTCACCAACGTACTAGGTTGACCCAACTATAAACGCTCTAACACGTGGGATTTGTGACATGAGCTTGCTTACTTTATTCAATAGCTCTGGCCCCTTAACGCTAATAAAGTTAGCCCCGCTCTCACCCGCGACTGCTTTGGCCAGCAACGTCTTTCCGCAGCCTGGCGGGCCCCAAAGCAACACACCTCTTCCGCCAGTTCCCACGCCCAGATCTGCAAATAGCTCTGGCCTGTGAAAACGTTAGCGTGAGCGATATTGATACACAGCCAGAACGGACCGTCGGATAGGCCACACGACTGCCATTTCTAGCTCTTCCCTGATCCCCTTGAGCGCCCCGATATCTGCCCAGCTCACGTCCGGCCGCGTCGTAAATCCCTCTCGTGTTGCACTAGGTTGGATTGTTTCGAGTGCGGCTTGAAAGTCGGACATTGTGATTGTAATATGGGCGAGTTGAGCAGGTGTGAGAGGGGTAGAACGAAGCAAACTGGCAAGGGGTGAACTAAGATTTACGGGCGGTGTATCTGTAGGAAGAAGAGGCCGAGGCTCCGAGGGTGCCATGTCAACATCCTCGATACGGGCTGCTGCGGGGGTTTCTTTTGCGTTGACTTCTGCAGCTTGAGAAGTAGCCTCGTCGCTTGAGAGGTTTTCGGCCGAAATATCGGGTTTGAACTCTCCGTTTAGCAGGCTGTTGAAGATCCGTTTGACGGCGACTGTACCAGCCGCACTCGTAAGGCTGGCGAGATCTGCACCAACATATCCCGGCGTTGCGCGTGCTAGAATAGAAGTATAGTCGCCCACGGGCCCAGAAAGCCGTAATTTGTTGAGAAGAGTCGTTAGAATCCTGGACAAATGGGTGCAGGTCAGCAAAGAGCTCGCCAGATTGGGGAAATTTTGATTCGTAGGCAAATATGCCTGGCGAATCCCGAGTGAAACGCACTGCTGACGACCTGCCTCGTCCGGCACACCCAGGCTAATCTCGTGATCAAACCTCCCAGCGCGACGAAGGGCAGCATCAAGGGAGTCTGGTCGGTTGGTCGCACCGATGACGATCACGGGTTTATGATCGGTATATTCCCATGCAAGGTCTAACGAAATTTAGTTAGAATATGGCGCCTCTTAGGGCGTCTGTAACGTACCGTCCATACATGTTAGAAACTGAGCAACAATTCGGCGCTCCATTTCTCGTTGAGCGCTCTCCCGCTTAGGAGTGATGGCATCAATTTCATCTATAAACAACAAACAAGGTGCGTTTTTCTACGTTTTTATGAATGTCAGACGAACGACCAAGCCCAATCGTACGAACCTTCGCTTCGTCAAACGTATCCCGCAAAGTCTTTTCCGATTCTCCCGACATCCCAGATACAACTGAAGGGGCTGAGATGCTGATAAAAGGCACTCCTAGCTCTCCAGCAATCGCATTCGCCAGCATAGTTTTCCCACACCCCGGCGGGCCATGCAACAATACTCCTCGCGGGGGCTGCACCCCAGTATGCAGGTAAACCTCTGGGTGGCAGATTGGCAAAGCAACGAGTTCCAGAAGTTTTTCTACGGCTGCACTCACTCCGCCGAGATCTGCTAAGCGAGTGCTGGGTGGTTCGTGTGAGGCTTTAGCACGCTTGTTGGGGACATGTGCTGAACGAGATTTTCGTTTCGGGCCAGAAGTTTCTTCAGTGGGGGTGGCGACGGCAGGAGCTGGGGTAGACACAGGTTGCAGGGGTTCGCCGTTGAGGTCGAGTTTTGTTTTTCGTTGAGCATTCCATGAACTCTGCACTGACCGGTTCAGCGACATTTCGGTAGAAGAACAAAATTATATCACATATCACGTGACGCGTACGGGGCTCGGATTTCATATATTCGATCAGAATCACCGAAACCTACACTGCACGTAAACAAGAGATAGGAGCCCTTCCGTACCGAGCAGCCGGGGATCGCATCGATACTCGGTCCTGGTGGGCTACGGACTAACCACAACGGGCTCTGGCAGAGAGGAATGTTTGTGTGATGCAGCTGTCCCCTCGACAACCAACAATTGTGACCATCACCGAAACCTCAGAGTGATTTATATGCGGTTTCCAGTAACCCCACTTGTGCATGGGGGAGGAGGCATCAGGGAACGAACGGACCTGCATGTTTTATTCTACACAGCACGGCGGCGTACTCTGAACCAATGCCCAACATATTCGCATGCTGTGCAAAGACAGATAACTTTGATAGAGTTCCAAGAGAAACTCGGCAACAAGTCGGACAGATCAGCTCGCTTGAGGCTATGATCTTGCCAATTCGTTTATCACGGCTCCGAATACCCGCGGCGCCACTGTCGCCTCAAATTAATTGAGGCTATGATAGCATACAATAAGAAAATCTACGTTTCTCCCACCGCCCCCAAGGTCAGAGGATCTGCGCGTTCAAACAGATGGACTTAAAACTCGGCTCTTTTGCCGGTTGTTGAAGATACGCTATCGAGCTAGTGTATCTCACACGTGGAATAGCCATTCAGTAGTTACCGGTCGACAAAGCCTTGGGTCTGGGGTGGCGACAATGCCGGTCAATTTTTGGCTTCGAAGGACCGATCCTGTTTCCCAGTCGTCAAGTACTTTCCGATCGATGTAAAAATTCAACCAAAGCGACAGTCTCTCCCTATATATATTATCTCTTGACACCCTCCTTCGATGGACATGCCTATGGATCCCGACGCTAACTTTCATACATCGCACTTCGTCACTGACAATGAGGGTGACACCAGCCCCACGTACAACTCCAGCTCTGAGTTTCCCTCCATATCTGATAATGCGAGATTCTCAGTTGAGAGCAGCAGTCAGCATACAATGAGCACGTTGGCCAGTAACGAAGTAACTAGTGAGTACTTATTCCATGATTAATCCCATATTACATAACCTTCGGCCGCCTGAAATCCGATCTCCCTCATCCTTTTAACCGGGACAGTCGCTGACTCTAGCCTCCCATAGACTATTTCCGCACAATACATGGCTCCACCTACGCTGCCGACGAGAATATACCCATCACCTTCCCAGTAGACATGCTCAGGGATCGGCTCGATGTTGTGCTTCACACAATCGTCCGGCTCAGCTACGACGGCGCCAACGTACCTGCTGAAGCTGACACTATGTTACGTTCCGGAGGCGTAAACTGTATGCGGGAGGGTGCCCGAGTACTAGACGTTGTCACCAATAGTGGCACATGGTACGCACCTCACTTCGAAAATAGATCCGCCAGCTCATCGCCTGGTTAGGGCACGCGAAATGGCTGGTGTATATCCAAGCGCCACGTTTGTGTCAATCGATGCTAAGCCCCTTACCCCCCACGAGCCTCATCCAAGGATCGAATTTGAAGTGTATGACTACTACGTGGAGATCAGGCAGCCAACATCGAGCTTTGATCTAGTGCATGCAAGACAAGGAGTTTTTTCCGTGAGTATTTTTGCTCTTCAATGCCCCCAGCCTTTCGTCTTAAAAGGAACTGAAATATTTGATTGGGACCAGACAAAAGATTTCAACGCCCTACTACGGGAGATGCACCGTGTACTCAAGCCAAACGGGATCCTGCTTATAACAGAATTCCCACTAAAGCTGTACGAGGGTAAGTCGTCCCTGTTCAGTTAACATCGCAAATTGTATACAATCAGACATAGCTGACGGCCATCCTTCCCATCTTTAGTTCATGATGTTTCTGAGCCCCTCCGATCGGCCCCTCGCCGTGCTGAGGGTCTCCGCCTATTCCGCGACGCTTTCGAGTCGCAGGGCATCGACCTGAATGTCTGGGACAATATGACCACGCTGCTTTCCCCTAACCACTCGCTGTGGGCCAACTCGGCCTCGAACAAGCCTGGGCATAATCCTAGTCCAGACCGAGGATTCCATCACATCGTTGAAAGCCGCCGGCTCGTACCTACTGGACCATGGCATACAGATGAGAGCCAAATGGTTATTGGGGGATTAGCACGCCTGCTGTTTGGCTTTACATGGAAAGCTTTGTTGCCGTTATTGCTCATGGCGGGTAAGGGAGAAAACGAAGCTAAGGCAGTAGTGGATGGGATCTTAGAAGAGTTTGTAGATGACCGGTTCAAGGCATATTTGAAGTGCCATATGTGGTCCGCTAGAAAAATATAGATGTATTGTATTTATTTATTATATTTGTCGGGCTTGGTTTGACCTGTTGCATCAGACTTTTGAGGCGCTCATTTGAACTAATGGGGGTTTGTTCCAGAGGGGAGACAAGGTTAGGGAGAATTTACAGCTGCGCCATTCATGGTTACCACATTCGTTGGTAGCTGCTTCACGAGCTTTGCATCGACCGACATTTCAGCGGAAAGTGGATGTGATACCTTATCACGTGACAGGCCGAAGATCAGATTTCATCGGTTGCTCCTGATTTGATTCACCATATCGTGATCCTCTGGATTTATTGTTGTTTATCGGGCATTAAGAAGTTTCACGGACGCATACATCCGTGCAGAGCGAAACCAATGGATAATCATTGAGCAACCTGGGGTGAAAATCGTGTAGAAGGTGCATGAACGTCATGCCCAGGTCCAACGCATACTCGTAACAGGCCAAAATTTACAGGCACTATAAAGGAATCCGGATCGTACTAACAAGAGCGAGACCGGCGCTTAGTGCCACTCGTCTTAGCCACGTGCGCCACAGCGAGCCGCCCGCCCCGACCGCCACCTTTCGCCTCCTACCCCCTGTCCCTCTTTATAGCGCCATTTCTTCCGCTGATTGTGCCAGTCTCGGGGGCTGTTTTGGTCTACACACTCTTTCTCATGCTCCCGCCACCCCCACTCTATTATACACCCTAGCTATCCGAAAATACACCCTCATCCCCACGGCAAGCGCCAACGTCGGATCCCCGCCTCTCAGCCTAAAAAAAAATGAGCATGGCGTGAACCCGAGACAAAATCCGGTCCGCTTCCCGGTCCGTTACGGCGCCACTCCCTGATGGATCAATCTGTGTCATGGCTCAGCCACTAAATTTAAGACAGGATGCGCGGCCACTTCTTCAGGAGTCCCAAAAGTCGCCGCATTGACAGCTTGGATTGTGGAACAAAGTGAGTCCCGTAATTATTTAAAGAAGGAGAGTTCCTGCCAGAATTTCCACGCGACAAAGTCCCCAGGGAGTCCCCAGGGATATCGCAATGTCGTAGGAGCCTGTGGCACCCGTAAAAGTTTGGCATGGGCCGTACAGTTGGACTCCCTGAAGTGTATCTCCTGTGAATGCATAGCATGAAAGTTTGCTACATGTTTTAGCGCAGAAGCGAGCCCTCCGGGATTCAGTTTTAGTTCAGGGAGCGCAGCTGTCATAATACAGTCTCACGAGGGATGGCACAATACTGCACCTCGTCTCATGTCTCGTTTCTTGGCAGCATCAGCCACCGTGCAGTGACACCGTTGTGTCACAAGGCAGGGGACAGGGGTTAATTTCGAGCCGATGTCACAATGCGTCAAAGAGTGGAACACGTGCACACGCACACAGATGTCAGGCCAGTGTGCTACACGGAAAAGAAGGAGAATGGGATTGGGGAAATGTCAAGCGCTAGTTATGCGTATGCATTAGCAACCCGCGAGCTCAAGGTAGATGCAACGCTGAACGTGGGCTACCAGAGGGCAGGCTTCGCGAAACTAATGTTTCTGGGTGAACATCCTAGAAGTCCATGAATAGCAGCACGCAGAAAGCTATAAATATAGAGTGCTTTTTTGAGGAAGGAAAATTCCACCCAGCCCCAAGGTTTACTGGGACGGCTAAAAACGTTTTAGGGGAAGCGTTGAAGCACAGGAATCGGCGTGCGGGCTAAAGTAATGCATAAGGGCTTAAACACCGTATAATGCGGTGGGGCCAGGCAACGATAAACTCGCTTGGTGGCCTAATTAATATAAGTTTGACCGATCAACGGCATGATCGTCGTTTCAATGTGGAGGCGGACCTAGGCCCCAATTCACTTCGATGGCGTACCCAGCAACTCTGCTGGTTAGACCCCGTTCTATGTATTGCCTGGCTAAATCGATTTCATAAGCTCTAAACTATCGCATGGATAAGTATGAGTCGCAACAATTCCCTCATCTTCCCCTTTTCAGAAAGCTACATCGGGTCCTCCGCCTAGGTCGGACCAGGCGACGAAATAGGTCCAGTTCACCGCATAAAACTACCTTCACAAGTCTCCAACGTAGCTTAGCTAGATTCTAAATCTGGCTTGAGCCACCGCATGATGAGCGCGACGCGGAGTGACGAGGTTCCTAGTACGCGCGTTCTGTTGGCTCGGGTTAGCGGGCGATCGATCAAGCACCCGGACTTGCGAGGAAGAGTTAAATTCGCGGTGTGCTCTCTCTACCGTAATTGTTTTTAGTAAACTGTAGTTACAAACTAATCCGGCTATCATATTGGTTTACATATCACACTTTGTTATGTGGAACGAATCAAGCCGGTCTGCAACAGGAGTATTGGAATAATCCGCGGCCATAATCATCCGTGAACCCCGCGTCCAGCGGCCCTGTCCTGTATAAATAGACCCCTCGAGCAGTGTTTGGCAGATGCTTGAGCAATCTTGGGGCCATTTTGTACCCTCGGTTCTCTGCATCGGACTTTCAGGAGATCGGCGCCGGAAAACAGAGTACCATCTATATGCGGCGGCTCTTCTGTTATTTTGGTAATTTTAGGTTCAGGCTCAGTAAGTAAGGGTTGAATGCGCCAAGTTCACTGCTAGCGTACCTATTGTCTCATCAGCCGGTGACATACTGTCCTCCATAAGTCTTGCCACAACCTCATGAACATCCCACCCTTGGCCGGGGTCATGCTGTTGCCCAGTTGCGTGGCAAACCTCAGCAAGTTTTACTGCGAACTCTGACCAGCGACCATTTCTCTGGTCCAAAGTGTCCAGAATCCTAGTCGAGTATATCAACTCTTGCCACATTACTTCGAAATTAGAGTAGCTAGCTTGGCTACCAGGAGATAATAATGATATCCCGAGTGCAAATACTAGGTGTAGTGCATAATGGCGCTTTTCAACCCTCTCAGTAGGAGTGAGTTGCAACGCCATGAGGTATTGTTCAATTGCAGGCCTATAGTCAAGGTTACCGAATCCAGATGCTTGGAGTTTGGACTCTTCTGCTTGTAGATATTTGGCCATCAGGAAATGAAGCTTGGGACGCTCGAAGTGGGATTGTGGCAACATAACGTCGAGGCGTGTCCCAATCTCCTCAATAAGGTTAGGGACATCGAGATTCAAGTCTACCTTGAGCTGTAATAACGTGTCAAGTAAGTCGACAAGGTGTGATGCGTGACGAAGGCCAATCCCAGGTGACTCATTTAATATGAGATTGAGAAGATCTTCACCACGATTACTGAAATCTTCGGCCCTATCAAAGTGCTGAACCTCCCATAGAAATGCACTGAATAGGCCGAGGCGGGCTGCTATTTGCGCATGGTAGGGTTGTTCAGGATCATCCACAGCTGCACGGGCTAGTATGTCTTCAGCTCCAGCTATGGTGAACGCAGTATCCCCGAGCTGAGCGTCATCATGCAAATGTAGGTTCGAGCCAAATGCGTCATGAATAGTTCGGCGTAAAGGGTCTTGATATGGCCGGCCACCAGCCCAAGCGGTCCACTTCAAGGTTGCAAGTATCAGTAGGTTCGAACCCAAGGTATGGTAGATGCTGTGTTGGGTGTTGTTCAACCCTAGCGCCTTTGTGATTATATTTGATATTTCTGATAGGTGTTGGCCGGTGTTATCACCGTGTCCAGAGCTACGTGCTACCATGTATAGTGCTATCGCGAGATGATACTCTCGTGCTATCTTTACAGAGTCGGGTGTTTCAGGGGCCGTAAAACTCAGGGATGTGCGGTGAGCTGCGATTGCCCTGCGACAATCATCCTCGTCGGCGAGATAGACATAGCGTTGACGTAGAGCACAACCTAGGGCATCATATATGCGTGCTTGGAGACGGGGTAATTCTTGTGACGCTTCTTGGAAATATGTAATAGCCAGCTCTGCAGCGTGGACAGCGTTTTTCGCATGATGTACGCAAAGTGCCGTATCCACATCGGCCAAGTATGCGTATGTATGACTCAATCCAGTCTGTGCTGTTAACAAGGTTAAGGTGTCGGAGTGGTGCTCAGCAGCATACTGAAAGTATTTGGCGGCATCGCCTAGGCAGGTGATAGGGTTGCCATTGGTATAGTGGTAGTCCAGGGTAGCCTGTTCGGCCATCCATAATGCAGTATTTGCATCCATCGTTATGTTCATGATGGTTGAGAGGGGCAGCTATGAGGAGTGATGCGAGCAACGAACTGCAGTGACTTAAAAACCCCGCGACTATAGGAGCGGGGCTGGACCATGCAAGTCGTGGATGTATATTTTTTGTCAGCAAGACTGAAGTTGTGAGGTGATGGGAGCCCGTACTCACACTCTGTCGGGAGGTCGGATTCACCAGATGACGCGGTGAGGCCTAGGGATACCGTACACTTTTAATAGTTCTAGAACCGCAGTTCTCTGGATTCGCTGAAGCGAAGATGAGCAGACACCTCGAGGCGCAAAGGGCATCCCGCTTTACACAATAATGATCGTAGGACAATAAGAATCAAGCAACCGGCGTTATTAACGCGCTCAGCAGCAAGCGCGATGAGCATTTGTAAATCTAACTCCTAGATAAGCATACACGGATTTCAATCTACAGCGCCTATCGATGAGAACTAATTGGCTAGGAATGATTCAACCATGAAGCCCCTGCGCTAGGACGCTGGGACAGCTTGCATACGCCGCGAAGAGTTCCCCAGGGTAATAGAAAAAGCTTAAAGTGGCAAATAGTGCATTGCCCTGAAAGCACACCCCAGGGGGATGCGCAAAGTCAGCGGTAAACAGGTTTCCCGAACTTGGGAAGAATATATCGCTCCAAGAATTTCTCCCTTGGCAAAGATTCGAACCGAAAACACCCACATAAAACCACGCATGCTTCCTGCACCAAATTCACATGCCACCCCTTGGTACACCAGATGGGCGCTTACACACCTAAGTATTTCTACCTAGGTAGATCTGGCGCGCACCTGACCTACAACGGGGCTATTTATGTAGCGTGCCGAACTGATAGATAGCTGATAAGAAAACGCACTGGGGTCTAGAACCTGTGACTCGTAGTGACACCAAGCATCGGGAATTCGGCCTGGTCCTTATAAGGAGCTGATGGGCATGACAATACTTTATTCAGCTCCTTACCACTCCTGGTGGATTTCCCCCATGTCAACTTCCATCTTCCGACCTATCTCTTGTGTGAAATGAGCCTACATGCGTGGGAGTTGAGGCGAGAAGAGAAAATGGAATTATGGGATTAGGACGGATGACATCACCCCGGCGATATATTCAGCACAATCACCGAGATGAGCCCAAGGATCCTCTGTCTGCTACCAATACATCAGAGCCTTCGTAACAGTAGAGAACCAATCCGACATATATCCGATGAGCTGGCCAGACTGAGTAGAGGGGACAAGGGGACCCGGCCAAGGCGTCTCCGTAAAGAATGAATACGTGTTTGCAGTTTCGATCGCCCACTTCGGATAGACCAGTGCCACAGCCAGGCAAACGAGCATGTTGTAATAATGATCCTTCGTATCCACCGCAAGATGGCTTCCCCTTGAATCATATTAGGTTAACAGGTGTTTCCAATGGTGTACGTCGACGCACTTACTCATGGATCAGTGTCCCAGCCTATTTAGTTTCCAGGCCAAGCACGCCAAAATACATTAGATACAAGTTGAATAGGAGGCACAAATATCTCACCTCGAGAGCTATACCCGGTTGTGCCGAGCGTATCAAAAAACCTGGGGCAAAGGTTGATACGTCTCTGGTCCATATATACGTTCACATATGCATATGTCCACTCGGTGTCAGGCAGATCAGCGCATGCGCAGTCGTACTAAACTCAATCCAGAAGATCAGCGGGAGGGCAGGTCGGTGGGGGTTCCATTACAAACTTACCTTGTACCATTGAAAAAATTGAATCTGCGTGAATGCAAAATTCACCCAGAGGCTTCTAGTAGGATCGTAGCGGCCAAACCACTCTCTTGTTAGCGCCGAATCCCACAGATTCGGCGCCTGCCTCGCACCTACATGCTGTCGAGCGTTCACCAGCATTGCGTTAGCGGCCTGAATCGCAGCATGTATGGTGGTTACATCGGGTGGAGAGCAGTTGGAAATCTCGGGCAGGGTCGCTGTAGTTACATTGCCTGCCCGGATGGCCACGCGCTCAACCTCATGATTGGTCTTGGTCAAGGTTTGCCAGAGCTGCTTCGGGATGGTGATCTCGGTACTGGGTGCGGATCCAAACTGTGCAGGCGCTATTTTCCCAGGTGACACAACCAACTCGACAATTGGCATGGGTGACAGCACGTATGGGCCTGGTCCAGACTGCGAGAAATCGTAGAGATCTTTGACTGCACGTTTTATGCTAAGCAAAACGAATTCAAACCTGAAGGTGAAAAAAGGCTCACGGTTGTGAATAACCTCGGCAGTTTGGCCAGGACGGAGGGAAAAGAAGTCACCGGCCAGAGCCGCGCCGTCAGCGTTCCAGTTGAGCTAGGTGTTGTGAAATGTTCAGAAGGGGGCATGAGGAGACTTGGAAAACAGACATACCTTGATCCCTTTGAAAATCGGCTTTTTCCCTGTATCTTTATGCTTTGGGAGAAATTTGTCTGTTTTGAAAGCGGTGGAGAGAAGAGATGTTGGGGTGTTGAGGATCTTGTAGGTTTCAACCCCGGTATTCTTGATGGAAAAGGTGATTTTGAGATCGGAACTACCTACAGGAGCCGAGGAGGGGTAAGCAGGGCTTGCGAACGTTGAGGTTGAGAATATACCTCGGAGCTGTGTTTCAACCTTGAGTACCGGGATACTGCCACCGCTAGGAGCCGGCCAAAACCAGAGCGAGCTGAGAGAGCAGAGATATAAACGCGATTCTCATTGTTGGAGAACAGGTGGTAGCTGGTCCTTGCTGAGCACTAGGGAGCTTTTATATGCTGCTACTCAGGAACCGGGTGGTTTGTTACCGACCACGGTCGTTCGGACACCGTCCTTCCGGTCCGGGAAATTCAATGGCGTGTTGATAGGGCACTCGGCTTGGCAACGCGGTAGCAGCATCCGGGTCGGCTACTTCAAGCCGGCGTGTAAGCCTGCGGAGGTAGCAGAGCATGTAAGTACTTGGCTGCGCACTGGTTACACTCACCCGGTGATCTACGAGGCATATCCCTAGGCGCTTACTCGCTCGCTTTACCAGTGCTTTTTCTCTTCCCCTGCCATCTCCACCAAAGCCCCACTGAGACCAGATGTGCACATTTCCCTATTTACACACACCCTTCTTCTCTCCTTTCCTTTCCATTGCATTTTTTCCATCCACCGGACTCCCCCAGTAGCCTTTGGCGCCGCATGGTTCGGCCGCTACAAATTTAATCGATTCCTCTCGGTGGACTACACCTTCAGGACTATTCAGTCATTTGACCAGTACAAGGTATGTTGGTTATTGTGCCCCAACGACCTTCTCAACAAAATCGTCCGGAGCTCACGAGCACCAGGGTGCTCCTGATTATAAACGAGCGCTCGGGAGACGCGAGAGCACCGCGCTCGCCATGCTCGCGAGTGCTCGTTTATAATCAGGAGCACACATGAGCAAACACCCGTTTACGGGGCGCCCCGGAGCTCCGGGGGATTTTGCCGACGAGGAAGACAACTTGTCTTCCTGCTGATCCACTGAATCGTTTTTAGTACGACTGTACGTGCGATCATGCAGAGCGCAATAAAATATATGCATTCACGAATGCACAGACCGACCCCTGGCTTATCAACCTTTGTACACTTTTCTTCAGCGCGGTCGACAGCGGATATAACTCCAAAGGTGACATATTTGCGCCTCCGTCTCGCTGGTCACGTGCCTCTGATGACAAATAATCGGCTGCGACTGTAAGACTCGAGTTGCGGTGGCAGTCGGGGCTAAAGGCTGCCAAGCAACAGTCCAAAAGTCCACTCGAATTCGGAGGGTAAGTACAATCACGTCTCCCCTTTTATCTCTCTGCTCATTCTCGTTCTCTTATACAATTTCCCCAATTCTTCCAGGCCTTTCTATTCCATTCGGCCGACCAGGCTCTTGGGGCAGCTTCGCCGCCTAGCAGCTGCTCATCTAGGGAGCTCTGTCGCCGAGTACCAGCATATAGTTTAATCAGTACAGGCTGTTCTACGGTGTCAAAATAATTAAAATCGAGTTGTGTCGGATGCGGCGAGAGGGTCGACGAGACACAGGAAAAACTTGCCTATGCATTTTCCACCACTGGCCACTCGAGTTCCTAGCCTATCCACCAATCATGCCTCATGATTCGCGTTCTAAGGCCTCTGGTAATGTTGGCGCACAATGTATGCGCTCTAGTCCATACTTTGCATAATTTGCTGCTGACGAGTTGCGAGTGTCCCACCTCTCATGCGGGAATAGCCCGCTTCTCTAGAGCGGGCGGGTCGTTCCCACTGCTCATGAGCCAAATACATAAGCACGTCCTCACCGGCAGATCTAAGTGCTATGCTAAGACAAAATGCACTAGCGAACCTTGCGGCCCTCGCGGGTGTACCCGAGTGCCAGTGGTTTTGCTAGCACCTGCCCAAAGGTACCGGTATGTCACATGAACTCAACCCAAAAAATAACGAAATGGAGGGGGCACAAGCCCACAGAGACGTGACTTCAACAGGGCTCGCCAGCAAAAATGTAACAATCTCCGGAGCACTTCAGGTGCTCCGGATTTGGGGGGTGACTCGGCGGGGTCCTGAGCGCTCCGGAGGGCTCCATTAAACTCGGGAGCACTGGCGCTCCAAGCGCTCAGGAGCACCTGGGGCTCCCCTGAGCATGCCGGAGGTCCAGATGATTTTGCTGAGTTTTTGATGTCTCGAAGCATGAAATTTATCCTCTACACGTTGCTTTGGGTGCACGGCGCACGGAGATTATGATCAAGTAAGCAAAAAATAACTCAATACTTGGATAAGATACAGCAAAGATTTGGCATCTTGTTGGGGACTTGTCATCAATGAATCGCCAAGCCCCAAGACCCATCACCTGCCACTACCAAGAAGGCACAGCTCTCATCAGAGTAGAAACCCAGTTTGAGAGGTACCCAACGAGGCGTCCAGCTGGCTGGGACAGCTCAAGGGCGCCAGGCCATGGTGCCTCCGAAAAGTACTGATACGTGTCTGCGTTGTTGACCATCCAGTCTGGTACCCAAAATGCCAGCGCTTGGCACGCAAATGTGCCGTACTTGACATCCTTCGTCTTTATCTTGAGATGGCTTGCCCTAATATTATGTGCGTAAGTTTGGGGCGTGCGGTATTACACGGGAGCCTGCCTACTCATGAATAAGTGTTCCAGCTATTTGGTTCCCCATCCAAGTCAGCAACAAGGTTTAGAGTTGGAAGGGAGGGCTCAAATCTTACCTTTCGAGTCGTATCCAGTGGGAGGCGCAGTGAAAAATCGCGGGCAAAGGTTGATGAGCGAGTCATCTATTTGACGGTTCACGAATGCGTACGTCCTTGCACGATCTTGTGTTTGGCATAAGCAATCATACTGAAAGCGATTCTGAAGGTGAGCAGGAGTTCGATATCTGATAGTAGAATGGTCGGATTACCTTGTAAACATTTTCAAATGGTGACCAAATGTTTGCCATGTTCTGGGTGATTTTTTCAGATCGGCTTTGGGTAAAGATACCAAACCATGTGCGTGTTGGCGCTTGATTCCACAAACTTTGCGAATGGGTCTGCTGCAAGTGATCTTGAGCCCTCTGCAAAAGCAGATTTGCGGCTAGAGCTGCGTTGGTTATGACCTGCTCGCGGCCAGGACAGTTCGTGATCCGAATCGCAGTCGCATTGTAGTTGCCGCCGGTCTTAACCGCAACTTGCTTGACTTTATCCTCGGCTTTCGCCACCATCTGCAAGAAGCGACCGCCAACCCTCAGCTCGCCCTTGGGTGCGGGCTCGAGCCGCGCCAACTGAATTGACCCAGTCGAATCGACGATCTCAACAAATTCAGAGGGGGACAGAGTGTATGGGCCAGATCCAGATCGTGAGAAGTCGTATCTCTTTGTGACTGCATAATTATGTGTTAGCGAACAATCATGGTGGTTAAAGCAGAGGTAAAACTCACTATCATGATCCACTTTAACCTCCTCACCAGGCCTAAGGACGAAGAAGTTCTTGTCCCGGGCGGAGCCTTCAGCGTCCCATTTGAGCTAAATGATGTAGCCTAGTCAGAAATAAATGCACCAGAGTGTGACTGTCGGCCACACCTGAATCCCCGTGAAGATCGGTTCCTGTTTGGTGTCTCTGTTCACCGGATTGAATTTGTCCGTATCGAGAGTGGTAGAAAGAAGTGATGTAGGAGTGTTAAGTATATTGTACGCTTGATTCCCCTTATTCTTGATTGTAAAGGTAACCTTCAGGTTCGCACCAGAAGAACTACCTGTAAAGGTATGGTAGGCGTGTATTGAGCCACATGAGGTAGTACTTGGCGTGAACGACATACCTTTGAGCTGGCTATCAACCTGAATCACGGTTATCTTGCCGTCGCTAGGAGCAGCGAGCGCGGCCAGGGAAAATGAAGAGAGCAAAGCGGCGACGAAAGTGATTCGCATGCTTGAGAGCAGGTGGTAGCTGATACTTGTTGAAGATGCCTCGGGGAGTATTTATATGCTGGTTCTCAGGTACCGGGCGGTTTACTACCGCTACGGTTGCTTGAACTCCGCCCTTCCGGTCCGGGAAGTTTCACGTCGCGTCAACAAGGCACTCAGCTAAGCTATGCGGTGACAATTCCCCGAGTCGGTTATTACAATCCCGCGTGGATATGGGATAGATAATTTGTAGTTAAACTTGCGCTGACGAAGCACCAGCAAAAAACGCCAGCCTGAACCCTGTGGAGGCTTTTCAACCGCACAAAAAAATGGTCAATAAATGCCGTAAAAGTTGTGGAAAGCTGGTAAGTCGGAATTACAAAGACTAGCAATTAATTCATGGTGAATCAGGCTTGGATTGTTTTTCTGATGAATATTGATGGTGCGCGCAATCAAACTAAGCTTGAATCCCAGGGAGCCTACCCAGAGCCCAGCCATCTAGCTGTCTATTATGTGTTCCTCAAGAAGCGGATTCAGTGGTCAGGGTGCCACTTGGGACGGTTTGCAGATCCGCCAAGTGGAAAACGTGATGAAATATTTAGATTGCGTGTATCTAATGTGCTATACCACAAACGGTGCCATGGTCTCGCGATATCGGGAGATAATATGACTGCAGTGCATACATGTGCTGTATGTTGGGTTGGTGCCCGACCAGGCATGCATACATTTGCAGGAGGGCGTCCCCGCTCTAACAGTTTTGCCGAGCGGGTGCAACTCGACAAATCCGGTCGCTGGGCAATGGGTTTAGGCCATGGCACTTCGCACAGATGCGTATCACCGAGGCTATGTGTCAGGACTATGATGTCATCTCGGATCTGGCTATAATGATTTAGTATTCTTCCCAAGCCCGAGGGAGTAGGCTCGCACTAAATGTAGAAAAACCTGGCTTGAATCGAGGAGGCTCATGTCGAAACCGGGCACTCTCGGAAGAAGGTTTGAGATAAACTTTGGCTTCTTTGTCTCGAGTTATCTATAGACTGCCCCACCGAGCATACATGTGGTCACATCTATATCTGGATCGGGAAGCCATCTGGGAGGAACTAGCTCGCTGCTGTTACATTTTACCGTGCGTCGAGAATACTGGCGCGCATACGAGCGAGTCATCTACGAGTCATCTACAGTCACTGCACACCCCTCCGTCTTTGGCGAAAGCACCAAACATGGATAATGAAACAAGCGCCTGGCGCATAGCCAGAGCCAAGGGCCTCTCCGGAAGAGGCAGGTTCGATGCCGACCTCGTGGCCATCACCTTCGTAGCGCCCACCAGCCCACTACTCGCCTCGCAAATGTCCTCGTCTGCACCAGGCGACCATCGCACTATGATCGGCCTACCTACGACGTACCGCGCTGGCCAACCGCGCGCGCAGCCCCCGCCGGAAGATGAATACAACGCCTACCTCGCCCAGATGCGGGCGTCGGGCCTGCCATCGAGCACCATGCCCTCGGCCGCACATTCGGGCACCGGCCGCTCGCTGGACCAGCACCCCAACGCGTCCACGCTCGACAACGGGAATCCGCATTTCGGCGTGTTCGAGCCGCAGGGCCCGCCGCGGTCGTATTCGAGCTTTGCGCCGCTGCTCGACCCGGCCCAGCAGCAGCAGGTCCAGGGCGACTTTGTGCCGGGCGGCGGCGGCGGGGTGTACCGCCCACGCATGGGCGCGCGCCCGCATCCCCACGTCCAGACTCAGGTGCGTCTCTGCGCTGGCTCATGACATATCTGACCCTCGCACAGTCGACAGGCGACGTGAGCCGGAGCAGCACGACCATGTCCGGCTACTCGGACCCATCGTCCTCGGCCAACCGCTCGCCCGTGCGGCAGGTCGCGCCCAACGCTGCGTTTGCCCAGCCGTTCGCCTCTCCGCCCGACTACAGCAACCCGGCCGCGTTCACGTTCCCCGGCCCGGCGAACCACGCGCTCGAGTATGCCTCATCTGGGTCCGATCCCTTTCCCCCGTCGGACCAGTACACCTCTCCCTCGCCCGGACGGTACATGTCGTCGCCCGAACAAATCCAGGCCGGGCACGTTCCCCAACAGCAGCCTCGGCCGATGGGGAACATGTTTGGCACCACGAGTCCGCCGTTTACGAGCCCTACCCGGCCGGGGCCCGCGCCGTATGTAGGAAACGCAAGTGGAGAAGCCTGGCTGCCCACAACCGGGCTCGCGCCCGCGTCCATCGTCCCGATCAGCGGCAACGCGTCGAGCGGGTCGAGCGGCGGTGGAGGTGGCAATGCAGGCGCAAGAGGCGGCGCGTTCTCTGGGTCGAGCGGCGGCTCCAACCCCAACGTTCCTCGTCCTGCTGTTGGCACTGCCGGTCGGTCTAGGAGTACTGGTGGTGCGGCCGGAGGAAACGCAAGTCGGTATCAGCACACGCATTCTCAGAGCGCGGGCCTGTTGGCGCCGCCTCAGGCCCACAAACGACAACGTCGAATGCCAGAGGAAGAAGACGACAGCGAGAGCGACGAGGAGGGTGCTGGGCACGGACACGGTGGTGGGCAGGCGCAAGCCGCCAAGAGGCTGTGAGTCCTTGTCTTGATCTTGCCTCTATGTCGTGGCGCGGCGAGTCGGGCTGGGTCAGAGGGAGGGCTGATGACGTTTCGCTCCTCCCATTATATCTCTCTTGCTCGTGGCGGGGCGACTGAGGTCATCTCGGGAATCCACCCGCTGGGTTCGTGGTTCTCGCGTGTGAGATGCCTCCGGCGATTGCGCCCGCCGTCGCCACCGGTGGTTCATACCCCCGGCTTTGGTCTTGTTTCTGCACAGCTTGAATTGGATCGTCTGGTGTGTGATGGGATTAGGCTTGCTTTGGCGCAGGGTGATCCAGACTTGGGTTGGGTCGCAACGGAGCTTGATGTGATGGGTTGTGGTTTATTTTTACTTTTACTTTTGTGGCTGGACGGGCTGCTGACGCCTTGAACTTGTGTCTAGACCTGGAGCATGCAGTAATTGTAAACGACTCAAGGTTCGTCCTTTCCGCTTATCCACACTAAGCGAACCGGAACACTAACAGCTTTTCCATCTTGCATAATTCGTGTAAACCTCTGCACGCGACGCAATTCCGCTTCACCCACACTCGTGACAATCCTGCTTCACACCCACTCGCGCTTCGGTGCATCCTCCTTCGGCACGACCCCCGCTTCGTTGCACTCTTTTTGCGGTTTGGTGCGATCCCCGTGGCGTGATCCCCTGTGATGGGTGGGTGACACTTTTGATCGGTGGTTCGTCTCTGCGGTGATGGATTATCGTGTCATCTCGAATGCGTGTCTTGCGATTGTGCTCGGTCGGCCGTCGCTCTTGTGCGTCCCCTGTCACGACGCCCGCGCGACCCGGATTCTGTTTCGACAACGCACACTGTCTCGATTATGCTGGGCTCGTACTTTCCCCCCGCCCCGCCGCTCACTCCAAATACGGTCCTCGTCGTTCAGATGAAGTGCGTGTTTGGCACAAACCAAAACACTTGCCAGCGGTGCCAGAATACGAACAAGATTTGCGTTGTCGAGGGGAGAAAGCCGAGGCAAGGACCCAAGTGCGTGGAATCCCTCATCATATCAAACGAACGCTGACTCGATTAATTCAACAGTAAACGCGAACTTCTCATGCGCGAGTTGGCAAACAAGGACCAGATCATCGATTCACTTTTGCGTCAAGCAAGTCTCCAAAAAAATTAATATACCAATCATATTCATATTCTATTTTAGATCCACAACCCGGCGATGCGCACCCCGATCAACCTCCCGCCCACCGGCCCCAGCCCGCAACAGACGCTCAACTCGCCCGAGCGCCCGCCCGACAAGGACGTCCTCGCGTGGATCGAGTCGATCCGGCAGAACCGCCCGCCGACGCCGACTGGCTCGATCGATACGGGTACGGTGCCCCATCACCAGCGCGCGCACAGCGAGCCGCTGCCTGCGCCTCCGTCGACGGAACCCGACGAGGATGCGGTGAGCTTTGGCGGGAGCGCGTCGAATCAGGCGAGTTCGAGTCTTTGGGTTGGTTTGGGTGAGAGTTGATGGTTTTTAGCAGAGGACGGCCGAAGAAAGCGAAGGGCGCCCACGTACGCCGCTCGAGCTCCGTCAAGATAGCGGCGATCTGGACGACACGCTCCACTCGATCCCGCCCGCTGCGGCCCCTGTTGGGTTTATCGCCAAGCTCGCGCTGAGCACGAACCGGGCCAAGCGCGGGAGCGACGCGGGTATGACGGGCGAGGCCGAGGAAGAAGACAAGTGGGTCGGTGTTGGGAATATGACGTATTTCGAAGCGGGACCGAGCGCGGATCCTGAGTTGCGAAGGATTATTATCGAGCGCCAGATGCCGCCGGAGATTTTGACGCATGGGATTATCAAGCCGGCCGAGGTGGAGGTGTTGTTCAAGATGTGAGTGGTGTGTTTTTGTCGAGAGGTGGTGCTGATGGTTTTTTGTAGATTTTTTGAACAGTTGAATGTGGGTATGGAGCGGTGGAGCGTGACGAGTGCTGATAATTTTACGTAGCCGTTTGTGGCGATCCTGGACCCGAGCATGCATACGCCCGCATTCGTATTTGGACGATGCCCATTCTTATTTACAGCGAGTACGTACCTCGTCTTCTATCCACCCCTCTCCTAATCCAACCCTCGCCAGTCTGCGCCATATCCTCCCGGTACTACCGCAAGCGCCCAGAGCTCTACACCATCGCAATGCACTTTGCCAAACAATCAGCCGCAACAGCGCTCATCGACGGGTGGAAGAGCGTCGAGCTCGTCCAGGCATACATCCTCATGAGCGTGTACCCCGTCCCGGCGCGTCGCTGGGAAGAAGACCGCACGTGGCTGTACTTGGGCTTGGCAATCAGGTACGTGCATCCCATTTGGTTGATGCGGATCAAGCCCGATGACGCTCGTGCTAGGATGGCCACCGATTTGAATTTGCATTTGCCGTGGCAGGGCAAGGCGACGGGCGAGGCGCACGAGCGCGAGATTTTGAACCGGACCCGGACGTGGTTGATTTGTTTCAATCTGTGAGTGTCCGGATTTGAGCTCGATTTTATTTGTTTTAATGTTGGTTGTGTAGGGACCGGTCTGGTGCGACCCAGTTTGGACGACCGCCTACGATTCGGGAAGATTATATTATTCGCAAGTCGCATAATTGGTACAAGCGGAGCGGATACAAGTAGGTCTCCTACGATCGTGAGGGGTTGAGTTCTGACGATTCTGTAGCTTGGCGATGGACGTGCATCTCACGGCGTACACTCGTCTTTTGCGGATCGTTGCCCGGTTCTTGGCAAACGTCTACTCGGACTCGAATTCGCCGACGGCGCTCAACAAGGTACGTCATCCCGCCCTACTGAGACTCGGGATTTGACGTCTTGGGCAGAGCTTGGACTTTTTGGCTGTGACGACCACGTCGGATGAGGAGCTTACGGCGTTTGAGCGCGAGACGCAAGAGCAATTTGAGAAAGAGTCGGACCATAATGGTATGATTCGTTGCTATTTTTGGGAGAAGGTATTTATTTTGGGGCAGATTCGGCGTGCCAGTATCGGTGTGATCTGTTGCCTTTGTGAGTTTTTTTTTTTCGTGGATCGCGGTGGCGAGTGACTAATATGTTTTGGTATTAGCTTGTCGAATTATTCTCGCCTGGTAAGAGTTGGTTTGGCCGAGGCTGAATGGCTATATTTATAATTACATTGCAGGTCATTTTTTCGTTTGGGCACCAACAGGCGTTCCAGCGTGGGTTGCAGCATGGCAAGGTGTTCTTTGACAAGGCAAGTGTATTCTTATAGCCCTCTCAGAGACGAACCAACACATTTTTTCTAGTGCTACAAGGCTGCGTCGGAGGTCGTGAGGATCGCAATCGAGATCCTTGCCCCGAGTGGACGGCTCAGTGAGTGCTCAGGATTACCCAACTGGCCACAAATGGTTGATCCACACCACTAGTGTATGCGCCCGATGGACATTTCGTGTTTATTAGCTTTGCAGCTGCGTTTTTGCTCAAGGTTTGTTGTCCATCAGGGAACCTTTGCCCACGCTCATCTTTGGCGCCAGATGCTCCGACCCCAATTTGCAGCTGCCCTCGAACCCACACAGTCGACTCGCATTATCCAACTCGTGACTCGCTTGACCGAGGTCCTCGCGTCCGACAAAGTCGCCATCGACGACCGACACAGTCCTCGCCTGTACTCGCGCTTCCTGAGCGGTCTTATCGCAAAGCAGACCCAGAATGGCATGGTACTCTCCAAGCCGTTGGGAGCTGGTTCAAATGGTGGGGCGGGAGCGACCGGTGGAGCTGGGGCGAGCGGGACGTCGACTGCCACACCTGCTCAAGGTGCCCACCCCGCGGGAGGTCCAAGCAACGGCACCGCCAGGACAGGCCCGGCTTCGCATACGAGCGCGAGTGCGACAGATGCGGGGGTCATGCACGAGTCCCCACGTGCGGGTCACGCCGAGTTGGGGTCCGAAGCCGACGAGGCGCGAGACCGGGTACCGTCCCCACCTCCTACCCGCATGAGGAGCCCGCCAATTGTCATCCGTCCCCCGACAATCGATTCGAGTATGCAAAACCCGGGCCGGCCCGAGGCGAATAGCCCTCTGCGCGCCGGGCGTCAAAACGGCCACCCTGGCCAGAACGAGACGATAATGGGCGGCTATGTAACGGTCGAACCGACCGGCGAGACGCTTTCGTCGGTCGAAAGCACCGCACAGGGCGAGACGACGATTACCGACGCAAGCGGCAATGATATGGACTACGATCAACACGATATGCTTGCGGCCATGTACCCTCTCCAGGACCAGGCCTGGCTTGACAGCTGCCTGTTGCCTGGTTTCAGCGCGAATTTCGCAGACGACGGGAGCAACTCGTCGGGCGATATGCGTCAGTGGTATAATATGGACCCGAGTGCTATGATCCCAGGCGCTGGAACCAGTCAGGGGACGATGGGTGCGCTGGCCGCCGGGCAGGGATTGTACGGGATGAACAATGTGCCGGATCTGTTCGCGCCTGGGCTGGATTACACGCATGGTATGATGATGAATGGGCACGATGCGGGGTTAGATGATATGATGGATGGATATGGCTACCGATAATTTGCTATCTGTAGGTTGAATGCTTTCGGGAAGTGAGGCTTTTTTGGTATTTCGTAGTCGTAGTTTGTCCGCTTTTTGTATGTGTCTTGAAAACTCGAATCCGCTATAGATTTCGTTTGAATATGCATTATTCCCGACTCATCGCTTGTCAAGTGACGCTAGGGTGTGTCAGCGTAACACGTGATCGACCACCACCACAACTGTGAGTTCTTCCGATGGACCTTGTTGCCATGGTTGTTCAACCCAAGGACGCGCTACCCGATCGTTTCATACTCTGCGGGCTTGCTCTCCCCAACCACTTGGATCCTGCTCAAGTTTTTCCCACAAAACAAAACAAATTTAAGAGGTGGACAGGCCAATGTTCTACTGGTAACCGGTGAACCACCATCTGCTAGGACTTGCGGCTAACCAAGTGACTCCACTGTTATAATCGACTCATTTCCATGCTTGCTCGCATCCCTGCTGAACCCAACCATGGTTACTCTCAACTTTTGCCTATCATCCTCCCCAGCCCCCTGTGCTCATGGACTCCCTCAAACCCTGAATCTATGAACGTCTTCTGTACTAGGACTCAACCTCGGATGAACCTCCTTGAGCACTATGAACTACAGCTACTTCAAGAGCACGGTGCCGAATTGTTTCGTCCCGCTCCGAAGTACCCCCTTGTTCTTGTTCTATGGAGGTCTAGACTGGGAATACTGCCGCAACAAAAATCATTTAGCGCTGCCAATACATGTAGCCCACTGCACCGACCTGAATTGGCCATCTGTGCAAGGAAATATTTATTTACCTCTGCATTCCGTCCCCCTGTCTACCGAAAATCTTCACTACGGTTGATTCCACCTCGAACCTATGTTCTCGAGCTACTTGGTAAAGCGACGTTGCGGGCCGTGGATAGATAATATTCACTATAAACTAGCTTGAGGGCTCCATCGAAGGCCCATAACCTGATACCCAGTCCAAGAACCCACCCGCTCGCAGTAGTAAGTGTTGAATGTACCCGTGTATACTATGTTCCGAGACTGTGATGCTCCACATATTACCCTAGATCTGTCTCTGCAGCGGCCGCAGCATATATATCATCCTACTTCACTTTTATCATACAAAGGCTTTGGTCCAAGAGCCCATCAACAATAACAGGTACGCTGCTGGGCCAATCAGGCGTTGTGCTGTATCCTCCAGCCTTGAACTGCGGGGTATAACTTGTGTCCGCCTATTGGTTGAAATCCTGGAATGCGACCCAAGGTATTCGGAGATTCGCGTCCCACCTCAAAGGCGGGAGATAGGATGCAACGCGGGATTGAGGTTGTTCATCTCATGCCCAACGTGAGAGCTGAAAATTTCTGGATGGTTCCTCCGAATCCACATTTACAGCTTTCGAGAGGACAACCTATGGCACTGACCCGACTCTCCGCGAGCTCCACTATAACCGCATCAGCCATAGCCTGTGTTTCTTTCCGTCCCATAATCGAAAGTAAAAGGGGGTCCGATAGCCTCCAGCAACGGCTGATGAATAAGTATGCCGCCGACGCAATTATGCGCTGAGCTTCATCATCTAGCCATGGGCCACACGGTACAAGCCGTGTACGCAGATTAACCGGGTAGAACCCTCGGGCAGTGCTAGATATTTTCTGTGGCTCGAGCACCCCAGCTTCCGGGTTGACCGACCATTCAGTCCAAAGCGGATGGTTGGGGTGGAGGCGGGGTGGCATGCCCTCCCAAGCCCGAATATCCACGCCTTGGGCCACGGATGCTCGACGTAACAATTCTATACCGGCGGCATGAATAGGCTCAGGTCCCTGCACCTTCGTTGGATCGTTAGCGGGAGGTGTAGCATCTTATAAGACGGGTGGGCAGCGTTATTAATTAGCAAATGAAATCGTTGAATACATGTCAAGAGGCGTGTATGGAAGTATCGTTAGGAACGAGGCAAATTTATCATTCGCAATCGCTGTGCCTAGAACAGCCGCACCTCAGCCGAATCCGCGACAGATACGGAGGGCTCGGGATTAGGGTAGGAATGAGCAATTCGGCATTTTGCAACATTCCGGAATGGTCCTACAAAGTTCCCGGATCCGGGCGCTTACGAGGTCCTGGAGCACGCGTAAGCGCCAGGAGCAATCTCCCGAATCCCTAAACACTCGGAACTCCTATCAATTGGCTACGATGTACGGTTTTGACGGGCGCCATCTTTATCAGTCATGTGTGCGCGGATCTACTACATTAGGGCTCGCTGCGGCGGTGCGGGCTTTGACGCTGGCAGCGATATCAGCGCCCGTCCTTCTTGTGCCTGGATTCTCCGATTCCGAACCGGAACGGAGTCTCTGAATGCAAGTGTCGATCCTGTTGTATTCAATACCGCGCTTACTTTAAGGACTGCTGACAATAAGCAGCAACACCCCCCGTCGCTAACTCACTTGGCGAGATTGAATCTTGTCCACGTCGGGCTGACCGCTCCTGTTTATCCCAATACCATGTCTTCTCCTGCCAAGGTTCGTAATTGCAGAGTAGTGATGACTTTATTTTTGACCAAAACCAATGGGACCCACCGCAGCCTTTTCAATGGCAGTTTCAACCTGTACCCTTGGACGTGACAATCGACCAAGTAGCGGAGCACCTGGACATTCCCGCCTCCATAATTCGTGACAACAAGGCTGGCGTCCATTACTTACAATTTCCTTCTCTGGTATCCTGCTATTCCCTTAATTCGTGAACCAGATAATTCTGACGAACTGGCGTATCGTACAGTACCAGGACTTTGTCATCGACCTGATGGACCTTCGTAAACGCGTTGACAACAGCACGTATAAAGTGGAACTACAGAAGGACTTCGACCAAGAGAAAATCACATGCCCGCTTTGGACCACCGACGGCTCCCTTGTTTCGCCAACCCTTCAGGATTCCCGCATGTTCAAGTTTTTGATGCAGGCTAAAAACCTCGGAAGCCTCGAGGATTATCGGAGGAAGTGGGTTGCCTGCTTCGACGGCGCGCTCGACGTAGCCAATAACAAGCAGAGCGCTCCCACGGGGACCTTCGACGTCCTCAGCCGCTTCTACAACCCGAGCAACAAAACTGAGTTCCGTCTTTGTTTTATGCCTGGCACATTACTCGACGGCACACCCGTGCGTAACGAGATGCTTCAGTCCGCCATCGCTGCTGCTAGCGCTTACTCTAAAAGCGTCGATCCGATAATCTATCCTGAAGACGAGGCCACCGCTCGTAAAAACGGTCTTGTTATGCTATCTGCAAATCCTCTTGGGCTCTACACGACGTGGATCGAGCAAGAGACCCGAAACAATCTGCGTCGCCTCGTCCGCGCACAAACTAGCTCTGACTCGTGGGTTCGAACCGGGCCAACAATGTCGCAGGCCGAGACATTCAACAAGGAGCAGAGTGAAAAGCTCAACTATCATTTCGACTCGCTCCGCGACAAGGATGTTCAAGACCTGCTACAGTTTCCTGGGGACAAACTAGTGAACCACCGGAGAATCAACACGAAGGACATAATGGGAGATTCAGCTAATCAGGTATTGACCCTTTGATTTGCCATGGGTTCGGGTTGACCCATAACGACTTTCAGTGGTCTTTAAATACGTTGAAATGGACGGCAGAAGGCGGAGGAGTATGCGCGGAGGCGAGTCGTTACCTGAGTCGCGCATACAGATTTGCGATGCTCACCTAGGTCTATATCTAGTGGCTGCATATTATCGCCCATCGCTTCTGGCCGGGTCCCACAGATCGGTTCCGCAACTTGGTTAGTGTCATATTGAAGATCTTTAGTCGTTGCGAAAAGATGACCTTGATGTACCCTTCAGATATTCGGAACAAAGGAATGCAATACAGACATGATGCGGTCGGTCATATTTTATTCCCTCGCGTTTGCCCGTCTATCTAAATTGATTTACTTAGTGCCGAAGCAGCCATAACACAATTGCTTACGTCAGGCAAGGTGTATGCGGTGAATCTTACGGCGACGACGAAATACAACCTTAAGCAAGTCGGAATGGTCGACGACAGTCAGGATGGAAGTTCGCCTCCAGGCCCAAAAAACTTTCCAGTCCCCTGGGTGGATCCGAACAGCCAGCCTTCGTTCATGGAACCAAGCCCCCACTGGCTAACCGCCGAGCTGGAGTATGTCATTGCAACCTTTGTTCCAAACAAGGTATATTTTCTACACTTGCTCGAATGACTGAAACTTATTTCAACTACTTCAACGCTTCGTGATGCCACAGGAAGGTAGCTCAATACATAGAGCCACGAACGTTTTCCATCCGTTCTCCCGTCAGCGTCCATTCCGTTATGAGTACGAGATAGACAAGGCTTTACTCAAGCTTTACTTGGACAAACTCGATGAGCCAGACTTAGCCAACGCAGCAAGAATGCGTACCAAAATAATCGAAATCATCTACGGAAAGGGTTCTGCGAAATGATCCCAATATCAGTTGCACGCCTATTGTGAGGCGACGAGTATAAGTGTTATCTTACAGTACAAATGTATGTCTTATGTGGCTGAAACGATGTGGCTGGTTGCGGAGTGAGATACGGCCCTGGCGTTCCCGAAGGTAGCAATGATCCAACTCCGATCCCTACACCTGACATGAACCTCTCTGGATTATCCTACACATTTACAACCATTCGCAACGCGGCCAACAGAGTCCTGTAGGATCCATCCCTCAAATGAAGCGACTTTGGAGCATCCTAAATTGTGCTATTTGGTCTCGTTCTCTTGAACTCGGACTGAAACCTCGGCCATGATAAAAACTCATATAGAACTGAAATTTAGAACCACGTAGCTCACTATTCTGTCCCGGTCTGAATTAGTTATAATCACAATTCGTCGCTCTGTGGGTCATTCTCCTAGCTTCACTCTCTCGTCTCGAAACCTGTGCTGAAAGCTCTGCCCCAACAGAAGGTCGTAAGAATAGAGATGGAGACCTATTTAGCCGTTTCATTTCAGGCGGAATCAGCCCCCTAAAAATGAGACACCAGGTTGTTCCCGCAATGGTCGGATTTTCTACTTGTCGGCTGTTTGTTCATAACACTCACCGAGTTGCTACTCGATGGTTCAATTCGAAAAGAGCACCGCCCGAGTCTCAAGCTGCCAAATTGAGATCGGGAACAACTACGTGGGGAAAATACCCCCCGGGCGAGCGCTCCAACCAGCTAATGCTACACGGAGCCACCTGTGCCCACGCCTTGCCGGGGGGGGAGTATTTTCCTGACGTAGGACTCTGTCATAGGAATAATGCGTGAAATACCTTGCGTAGATAGAACGAAACCACAAAATATGTTGCTACAAGTGGTCGATACCCAAGGGATCGTTACATCAGACGTCCAAGAAATCATTTAGCACGTGGCTGAGCTTGGCGTGGAATGTGCACAACGTGAAATCTGCAACAACACATATTCAAAGCTTCCGAGCGGTCCACCTGTGACATTTCAGATATCCCTTGATTCGACCTTCTGCGAGCTCCGTCGCAATCGCATCAGCCATAGACTGGATCTCCTCCCCTTCCATACCTATCATTCGCAAAAACGGCCCGCACAACTTCCAGCAGTGGGTGATAAGCAAGTATGTCGCCGATCCTATCATGCGCTGAGCTTCATCCTCTGGCCACGGCCCAGCCGGTATGAGCCGTGTACGCATATTGATCGATTGGAACCCTCGGACGGAATTGGCGGTATTTTGAGGCTCGAATACTCCAGCTTCTGGATCGATTGACCTTTCAGCCCAGAGCGGATGACGACGACTGAGGCGAGCACACACGTCGCCCCAAGCGGTGATGTCGACACCTTGGGCCTGAAACGCGCGGCGAAGCCAGTCTAGACCTACAGCGTGGCGAGACTCAGGTCCTTGAGCCAGTGACGGGTTTTCGACTTGAGAGGCAGAATACGGAGCATGAGTCAACAGCACCAGACCCGTCACGACTACATACCCCCATAGGACCAGAATGGAATATCCGTGATTACTAGCACCCCGTGTGGTTTCAGCACTCGATGCATTTCCCGAAGCAGCAAATTGAAATCCTTGGTCTAGATCACAAGTTTGATCATTATGTCAACACCCGTTTGGCTGCTTTTGGGTTGCTCGCTGCTTACCTCAACAATACATTGCATTGCATTTATAACGTCAAAGCTCGAGTCTGGCTCGGCGATTCCCGCGTAGAAGTCATATACTTCAAACGTAATATTCGAACGCGGCTGATGCGGCGAAAAGGGCTTGACATCGACGGAAACAAAGCTTGCAGTTGGATACACCTCGGCCATCTCCTGTACCCTACGATCTAAATCAACAAGCAAACCCAACACCACAAAATTCAGAACTTGCGAGAACACTCGTACCATGTCCCGTCATTTGTGAATAGATCTAACACCCTCGCCCCACTTGTCTGGCCGCTTAGCCCTCCTACTCGTAGGACCTCTTCTGCCTCGGGAGGCACATTCAACCCATCTTGTGATAGTCTGACAACTGTATGGAACATGACGCGCACTTGAACGGCGGTGGTGAGGGCGGGAAGAAACAATGGTACGTTTTCGTCATTTGAGTAGGGCAACCCGTGTACTAAGCGGAAGTAATCTATTTTATCATCAGCGAAACCAGTCCAGGCTCAGGAAGTGAAAGCAAGATGAAATGTACCAGGCCTGAGGAATATGCTGGTACCGGCAATTGGCAATTGGTAGAGGTGTTGAACGGCGGAGTCAAATTGGTAACAATGGCGTCGATAAAACTTTGGACAAACCTGCCACCTCGTCACTGTTAAGCGTGCTCATTGAGTAGCTACTTGATGACTCGGTTCCGAAAAATGTACTCTCGGAGTCAGAACCAAGTAGCTCATGATCGGGACCATAAATGGGAGCTCCATCGTTGGAGTGGTCCATGAAGGTTGTGGTCGAACAGTGTAGGGGGTGGACTTGGCATCACAAAGCGGTACTATAATGGTGGCGTTCGACGGATCCGAAAAGCACCGCAAGAGCCTCGTGGTATGCATCACGACTTAGCAGTAGAGACTTGGGAACTAAGCCAAACCCTAGTGTCGTGTGGCAATTGTAGAAACAAAGATGTATAATCCATCGATCTTATATTCTTATGGCTAACCATCTGTGACATTTTAGGTACGCGCCAGCCTTTTCATCAACAAGCTCTTCTAACACTCCGTTGATCACTGTTTGTGCTTCCGCTTCGCCCATACCCATCATAAGCAACAACGGCACCAATGCACTCCAGGTGTTGACAAACAAAGGGCATGCCAGAGAGCCAATCATCTGTGTTTTGTCCCCATGCCATGGCCCAGAAGGTACAAGCCCGGTACTCAACTTAATGCGATGGAACCCTTTGGTAGGCCGGGAGATGCTGTGAGATTCGACTACTCCAGCGTCTAGGTTGATTGTTCGTTCATTCCAGAGCGGATGATCTGGGCTAAGCCGGGCAGACATTTCGTCCCAGGCATTGATGTCGATCCCTTGGGATTCCAACCCTTTTCGAATGAGACGCAGCCCAGAAGCCTGACGAAGCGTAGAGTGAAGAAGTTTCGAAGGCTGATTTGCTGGAATCATAAGGCAAAAGTAAATGGAACAAAATATTTGGAATTAGTCGCGACAGTCATTGTGCGGCGAGCATATCACTCATCCTCGTAGGCCTGAATTGGTATTTCCGTCATCACCAGGACCCCGTTTGGCTTCAACACGCGATGGATTTCTCTCAAAAGGAAGTTGAAGTTCTTGGTCTGTTGGGTTGGGAATTATTTCAACCACCTTGGTTATCTCGACGTATCAAAGCTTCATAGTATAGCTTACCGTAGTGACGCACTGCCTAGAATGTACCATGTCAAAACTAGAACCGGGCTCCGCGATTCCAGCATATAGATCATAGACCTCGAAGGAAACATTGGCACGAGGCATATGCGCAACGAGAGGCTTGACATCAACGGAGACATACGTCGCATTCGGATGTAGTTCGGTCATTTCCTGCACCCTGGAACATAACCGCATCAATGTATTGTAGGCGTAGCCAGAAGATCGTAATAAGGTCTTACCATGTCCCACAGTTGGTAGGTAGATCTAAAACCCTAGCGCCCGTGCAGTTGCCGTCTACCCCTCCTACTCGTAGAACACTGTCTGCTTCGGGAGGTACATTCATCCCGTCCTGTGATAATCGCACCAGACAGTGAAATGCTGCCGTTAGCTGTCCAGAATTTGGTTGAACGGGATATATCCTCGGTAGGTTTTCGTCACTTGTGTAATAAAATCCGTGCACTAGATGAAAATCTTCTAAAGTAAATTGTAATCGTTAGAAGTCTATCTCAAACGTGTCACTGGCGGACAACCATGGCCGAGAGTCGATCAACAGACTCACCTGCCGCCTCTCCAGTCGACAATGTGCTCATGGAATGGTTGCTAGACGAGTCAGTATCGAAAGTGACGTCGTAGGGGTTTGTGCCAGGGTCGTAGTCTGGGAGGTGAACTTGTGCTTCATCGTCGTAAAAGTTCATGGTTGTCGGTGCCTGACATAGACCCGGCGTAGCTATGAACGAGACTTTTAAACAAGGGGATGAGCACGCCTATGAATATTGGCCCCCCCTATGTCCAATAGTTGTGCGCAACGTGGATCTGCACCGAGGCAGGAACAACCTCGCCAAGGTGGCAGTGACGCCCAGCCGATCGGTGCGGAGCCGGAATAGCCCGGCGCTTAGAGCCCCCGATCATGACGAGCTTGATCGGTGTCCCTCCGCGTGCAATCAATCTTTGTCACCCACCTTCCATCGACATTACAGCAAGGTGCGTCTCATGTATCTACATTCAACTCTAAGTCATGTTCGTTCCCCAGATTAACATCATCCTCGCCCCTAGCGCACGCGGCGAACTAGTCCTCTGCGCGCCGGAATAATCGCCACCGATCACACCCTCGATTTTCTTGGTCACATTACAACATGCGCCGTGAAATTTGGTGACTCCGGGCGATCGGTGTGGTTACAGACTCAACAAATTCGAAATTCCAAAGTGATCGGTGGCTATTATTGTGACGTGCAGTAGATCTTACGACAGTCTTCTCAGCCTAGCTCGGGGGAAGCACTAGTGTGGTCGAGAAGTGATCGGCCGAAGGGCACCACTTGGTCTCATATGTTGAAGCAAGTTGCCCGCCACAGGGGCACGAAATGAAATGCGTTACCACGCAGCTTACAACCTCCACTTACCCGTTGGTCTCGCATGAGCTGAACGTCGTACTCATGTTGTGCTCAATACACGAATTATTTGATCTCATGATGCGACCATCGACAGTCCATCCTCCACGTGGACGACATCGCTCAAATGTCCCGACTAGAATCAAGCCAAACTAGCAGATATCATTTCAAAGGTAGCGGGCAAGTAGGTCCACTATTCGGGAGATTTTCAAATCACGAGGTATGGACCCAACCGCTCAGATAGAGGCAGGATGCTGTCACCCCGGCCACGGCCGGGTGATCTACATCCCACAGATAACCCCACAGGCTCCCAACTAAATTATGGCAACTGCCAAGCTGCATGGGATGCCCCAACGATGTTATTAGAGTTTCCATTTGTCTTCCGTGCAGCGACTAACCTGAGTTGCACTGACACGACAGTACTCCTAGTTCAGTCTCAAGGGGAGAACCCGAAATTTGTTTTACTCGCTCTCTGTTGTACAAAAGACCATATTCTCCCTTCGGACCCTCCACGATCGATGCTGCCTTCGCGATGCTGCCTTTAGAAGACCTCGCCAATCCTGCTGAGGATCTTACTCATCATGAACTACTTCCTCCGCCTGCTCTAATTATGACCGAGCCCACCTCTGAATCAGATGAGACAATATTCTCCGACTCTGGAAGCAGTTGTCACACTATGAGTACATTACAAAGCAATGAGGTCGCCGGTACGTCTAGCCTTGTCTCCTTCTAGGCACCATGCCGTGCACATTCAATTCGAACATGACGTGTACGCCCTGGCATTGGGTGTTGGCGCTTTTTCTTAGCTCCCGCTCTACATATTGTTATATGGAACTATTCCAATGATTAACGCCCGATCTGTTACAGAATACTTCCGCTTGGTGCATGGCTTTACCTTTTCCTCCGATGAAAATGTCCCGCTCGTTTTCCCAACAGATGCGGCTGCGGAGTGAATCGATGTCATATTGCATGTACTCGTCCGGCTCTGCAGAGATGGCAAGAACGTTCCCCCTGCGGTCGACGAAATGCTACGAACCGGAGGACTAAGCGGAGGGGGGGCGAAGGTGCTTGATTTAGTTACGAATAGTGGAACTTGGTGCGTGACTCTGTCAATGACATTTCGACCTATTAACAACGCAGTTAGGGTCAGCGAGATGGCTAGCACATACGCCACTCCCAGATTTACTTCGCTAGACACGAAGCCTCTAGTCCCCCATCATCCCCATGCGAGAATCAACTTCCAGGTTTACGATTTCTATGCTGGGATCATAGAACCAGACTCCAGCTTTGACTCGGTACATTTGAGGCAAGGTGTTTTCGCGGTGAGTATAGCCCCCTCAGTATAATCATTTGCATCCATGGGTCTGGCCTAGAGTGCAGCAACGGATTCCACCGCAAAGTCTACATGCACGATCTGATCTAAGTTAATAGACCAAGAACTTCGATTTCTCACTTCAAGAAGTACATCGCGTCTTGAAGCCAAATGGATTTCTTCTGATAACTGAGCTCCCGATTCAGGGATACGAAGGCGAGTGTTGGTTCAAAAAATATGGCATATAGTATAGTATTTATCCAACCACCTCTTTCGGCCTATGCTTTTCAGAAATCAACCCTCCAACCCCTGTTCGTTCCGGCCGTTATATGACCCGAGGCACCAAACTCGTTCACGAAGCCTGCCAGATTGCAGGCGCGGATATCACTGCCTGGCAGAACATGTCCGCCCGTCTCGACCCGAGTCACCCGCTGTGGCGCAACGACCAGCCAAGAATGAACGCATCGCCCCAACTCGATGAGGGGCTTGGCGGCGCGCAGCCCATCCGAGGATTCCATAGCATACATCTTCACTCGCAACCTACACCAGTTGGTGCTTGGCCCGAAGATGAGGGACGAAGGATGATGGGAAACCTGGCCCGCATGTGGACTTACCACCAGGCTAGGTCGATGTTGCCCATGGTACCCATGCTGGGTATCGAAGAAGGTGAAGCCACCGAGTTCATTGATGGTATACTTCGGGAGCTCCAGGATGTCGACCTGTATAAGATGCATCTCATATGTCGCATGTGGACTGCAAGGAAGATATAAGGGCAGGTCCTTCATGCTTCAGTATTTGGTTAGTGCTGCTGGGGTGGTTTTGATTTTTCGGGCACCGAGCATTGAGATCCTGGTATTGTCCAGGGTTCCCCGTAAATACGACGCAAGGGGATATACCTACAATGTACGCGCCGTTCCTTTTATCCAGCAGCTTAAACTAACACCATTTTTATGCAGTACATGCGTTGGCTTTCGCTCAACTCTCCTACGGGATCTCGTTCTGGCACTTCATTTCTTGTAAAACTCTTATTCGCGCGCTTCAGAGAGCTTCGTGGGTCCATCTATGTACACACGATGTTAGTAATGCAAGCTTCCTGTACCCCAACAACTTAACGCGCCAATTTGTGAGTTTGCATCAGATTAACATACGCCTGAAAGACGCACAGGTGGGGCTAGGTAGTGAGCTTAAGCAAATGGAATGCACAGTGTACATAAATCTTCGCCAAATATTATCAAAGTTGCAGCGAGTAGTACGCCCAGAAGTGTTGAATCGAATTGTTCTGAACCAATTTAATGTAGTTGAGTAGTAATCACGTGCCACTAGACTCTGGTTGTTTCATGCCCAGAACTCTTACAATAGTCACTTGTGTGTTTGATATGGTTTAAATGTCTTCTCGTTCTAAGCAATAACATATCTAATTCGACCTAGCGGAAGCACTGGTATCTAAAATGTGTCACGTGACTTGGGGGATTGTGCAGGGGCGGCTCAAGCGCGTTGATCTCTGATTTGCAACAGTGATCTCAACGAGTTTGACACCTTTGCCAACCGCCACCATGTCCTCGCCACCGGTAAGTACGATACTGGGGGGTTGAGCTACATTTCTCACACGGATTTATTGTGATTAGAACTCTTTCCTGACTGGAGCGCTCACTGCCGAGGATTCACCTGCCGTAGCGACACCCAAATCTTCAACTACCGACCTCCCAGATGTGTCCGCTGTGCAACTAGACTCTCCCATTGAGGACGAGGAGGCTGCACGCCGCATGGCTCGTCTCAATTTCTTGCTCGAAAAATCCTCGCTCTACGCCCAGATCCTTACCACTCGGATTAATCAGCAACAAACCGACTCGGCCAACAAGGCCGCTAAAAAAACTGCTCAGCCTGAAAAGGCGGCAGCTCCGGCTGCAAAGTCTAAGAAGAGAGCTCGACAGTCGGACAGCTACGATATTGCCGAGCACATTGATTCTGGTGCCCTGGAAAAGGCTACAAAACGGGCGAAGGGGGACAAGGTGGCGGTAGCGCCAGCTGCCGAGGAACCAGTCAAGCACGCTATGGAGCAGCCTGCCTTGATTACTGGGGCAACGCTGAAGGATTACCAGCTTGATGGTGTTCAATGGATAGTAAGTTTGTGGGAAAACGGCCTAAATGGGATTCTCGCAGACGAAATGGGTCTCGGGTGAGTCATCAGTCTTCTCTAATTAAACTCTATGTGGAGCTCATTCTGTGTTTTGATATATAGCAAGGTCTGTTGTGTCGTAATCGTTGTCCAATTTTTCCTTAGCTGACCCTATTTATCAGACCCTGCAGACGATCGCTTTCCTCGCCCACCTCAAGTCCAAATCAGTGTGGGGTCCTTTCCTGATCGTTTGTCCGCTGAGTGTGCTCCACAACTGGATATCCGAGTTTGAGAAGTTTGCGCCGTCGGTATGTCTCTTGTACCGCAGTTTCGTGCTCGCCTAATTTTTATTCACCCAGATACCGGTATGCATGTATCATGGCACCCCCCCGCATCGTACGGAGCTTCGAAGGACAGTTCTCAGGCAACCAATCATCGTCGGAAAATCGTCAACCAAATCAAAGAAGGGGAAGAAGAGCGTTGGTGGGAAGCAGGCTTCGGGAGCGGATGGACTGCCCGAACAAACGACGTCGACATTTCCAATTGTCGTGACGACATATGATATGGTGTGTTGTCTACGTTAACTTGCGTAATAGTTCTTAACGTTAGTCCATAGGTCATTAAAGATCGTGCTCATTTGTCCAAGTACGCCTGGAAGTACATCGTTGTGGATGAGGGTCATAGGCTCAAGAATGTAAATCGCTCGAGGTTGACGTTGACCACCCTCTTACCTTGAGCGGCTTTACTAGATGAACTGCAAACTGATTCAAGAACTAAAGCGATATTCGAGCGCCAACCGACTTATCCTTACTGGCACACCTCTCCACGTACGTCCCTGCCTCCATCGTATCATCCTCTCAACTCAACCTCCCCTAGAACAACCTCTCCG
Organism: Ceratobasidium sp. 414; assembly: GCA_019616945.1. Taxonomy (NCBI): domain Eukaryota; kingdom Fungi; phylum Basidiomycota; class Agaricomycetes; order Cantharellales; family Ceratobasidiaceae; genus Ceratobasidium; species Ceratobasidium sp. 414. Next base: position 7,414 of record WSTK01000136.1, on the reverse strand, counting down.
AACTCTGGTCCCTCCTCAACTTTATCCTCCCGGACATCTTCAACGACCTCGACTCGTTCCAACAATGGTTCAACTTTACGGATGCCACGTCCTCTGCTCCCTCTCCCCTCGCCTCGCACACCCCTGGGATCGTGGCGCAGCTGCATAACATCCTCAAGCCGTTCCTTTTACGGCGACTAAAGGTGGACGTTGCGACAAATCTTCCTCCGAAAAAGGAGTATGTGTTGTACGCTCCTTTGACGAGGGAACAGAAGGATTTGTACGAGGCGACGCTGAAGAAGCAGATTCATGGGTATTTGGTGAAGAAGGCATTGGATGGGTTGGGGAGAGACGAGGTCAAGGGGGAGGTTGAACCGGAAGAAGGGGAAGAGGAGGTCAAGGAGGAAGAGGGGGTGAAGGAGGAAGAAGAGGACGAGGCGGAAGTCGTGGAGGTGAAGAAGGGGAAGGGGAAACAGGTTGCAGAGCCCAGCCAACGAACACTACGAAAGCGAACGAAACCTGCGGCTCCTGCGTACCTCCTCGAGGAAGACGACGACGTATACTTTGAGGCTTTAGAGCGTGGTGACTATAACCCCCCAGAAGAAACCGAGGAGGAAAAGCAGGAAAAGAAGAAAAAGGCACTTCGGACCAGCGCAAGTGAGCTCATTCTACCCATCTCCCCCTCTTCCCGCCCGCCTGACAAGCATTTTTCAGTCCGCGGCGTGAACAACATGCACCTCCAAAATGTCGTCATGCAGCTCCGCAAGGTTTGCTCTCACCCGTACCTCTTTGACTGGCCGGCCGATCCTAAGACGGATGAATTGTTGGTCGACGAGGAGCTGGTGGGGGCGAGCGGCAAGATGTTATTACTCGAGCGGATGTTGGATGCGCTCCTTGCAAGAGGTCACAAGGTGTTGATTTTCTCACAGTTTACGACAATGATGGATGTTATCGAGGTGAGTTCCATGTCTTTATCACTGGACTTGATTAATTTGGCGCTGGTTTGTGTAGGAATGGCTGGTTCATTTCAAGTCTTGGGAGCCGTGTCGGATTGATGGTTCGACTTCGCCCCAGGATCGTCGGGAGCAGATGGATCTGTTTAATAATTCGGGACATGGGCCGGACGATCCCAAGATATTCTTGCTCAGCACGCGAGCGGGAGGGCTGGGGATTAATCTGGTCGGGGCGGATACTGTAATTTTCTATGACCAGGACTGGGTGCGCAGAATTTTCGTCTGGTGATCCATGCAGTGACTAATTCAGCCGTTTAGAACCCACAAATGGACTTGCAAGCACAAGATCGTGAGTAATTTCTTATTTGTGCTCGATCATCGCATTGAAGTTCTTGTGATTCAGGTGCCCATCGTATTGGACAAACTAAGCCTGTTCTGATATTCCGTCTCGTCTGTAAGCACACGGTCGAAACCAAGATCATGCAATGCGCGGAAGACAAGCGCAAACTCGAAGCAATGGTCATAGCCAAAGGTCTGTCCAGTCGTCGGGAAAACCTGCAAGGCTATAAAGAGCTATGGGTGCTATGTGGTGCTACCATAGCACTACATAGCGCCCATAGCTCTCGATAGCCTTGCACACAATTCCTAAAGCACCCCCTCTCACACCCCTATTGTCACTCACCGCTGCACCTAGATAAATTCCGCGGCTTCCAATCCTCGTCAAAGCATAAATCAGAATCACTCACCCTCGCTGAAGAAGTTCTCAAATCCGTCGAGACCGACGTGGAACGAATCGACCTTGTTGACCGCGGAGACGAGCTCATCACCGATGCGGATATGGACGTCTTGTTGGATAGGCGGCCAGAGGTGTTTACACAGCGTGCCAAGGGATGGAACGGGAAGAGCGAAGGCGAGGGACGGGGCGCGTTTGAAGTGTACGAGGCGGAGAAGGATGAGGGGAACGATGGGCTGGCGAGGATGATGGGTGAGGAGGTTGAGTGATTGTGTTGAGGGGGTATTATTCGAGCCAGGCGGGTATATTATAGCTAATTCGTGTACGGGTTGAACTGGTTACTATTTCGCTTTCGGCTAGATTTTGTAGATAGTTCGCTTTCGGCTGTTTATAGTCATGATAATTGGGTCGTTTCAGATCGTGTGGTGTCGCGCTTTGGCCGGCCCTGAATGGAAGCGAGACTTGTTCCTCGCCACCACCACCGCCACCGCATCCAAATTCGTCTACTGGGTTTAACCGCCTGGGCAATCGCTAAATACCAGCATGCCTCGACTTTCTCAAGCCGCGACTAACGCTGCGAGTGCAGAAAGCCAGCAGGAGGTGGTAATGACTGCCGAAGGAATTGAAAACTACGAGTTGCCGAAAGCGTTGGTAACGAGGATAGCCAAGTCTGCGGCAAGTCTTTCCATTTTTTGCTCTATTATGATTGACTGAGGGATTTTTGGTGGATTTTAGATACCGGAAAATGCTAAACTGCAGAAAGAGGCGCTGCACGCGATGCTCAAGGGGTCGACGGTGTTTATCAACTACCTCGGTACGCTCCTTCTGTGTCGCTCTGTCCGTCCTGTAACTCAATTTTTTCAACGACTAGCTGCGACTGCACACGACCTCTCACGGGCTCGAGGACATAAGTCTGTTGGCGCGGCCGACGTGATCAAAGCGATTGAGACGATCGAGTTTAATACGGATGGGTTGCTCAAGTTTTTAGAGGCCGATCTCGAAGGTGAGTTCAAACCCACTTGGTCGCTGGTACCGTTTTTATCTTGATTATTGTGTAGCTTTCCGCGCAGGGGCGAAAAAGACTAAAGCAGCTGGAAAAGCACCCGCGGGGGGACCAGGAAAAGGAAAACAAAAAGAGGCAGCCCCGGCGGGTGGGCGGAGGTTGAAGATTGTTATTGCGCCCATTCGGGACGACGAGGCGTCGCCTGGGCCTGGGCAGACAACCGAGGGTGCGGCGGGAACGGATGAGGAAGGGAGAGAGGCAGACGAGGAGGAAGAAGAGGTTGGAGAGGATGTGGACGAGTTGGAGGACGATGGTGAGTTGATTGAGAATGTTTTCGAGGGTGGTGTGATTGATTTTGTTGGGATGTTTGGTAGTGGACGAAGAGCCTGAGGAGGGGATGGAGTATGATACTACGAAGGAGGCGAATAGTTTCATGACGGCTGGGAGTTCAAGGACCAATGAGCATGCGGACGAGTCGTTCCGCTCCGCAACTTGACTCGTTGTAATGACTCTCGCACTAATCCATCGCACTCGAACTATTACTTGGGCGCTCGTGTAGTTTCCTTTCGAGGACTAGTAACTGTAATTGGGGCGCTTAAGCCCTATCAAATGACCTCGACCCCGCGACCACCGCGGTGATCTTCGACTCGCACCTTTCATTATAGTGACTGTGCCACGAGGTGCTTCTCGTCGTCGCCACCGCGCCACCTGCTTATCCAACCACTCGACACCCACCTCGACATCGTGTGCAGTGGCCCTCCTGCAGCGTCGAATAAGATCGCAGCTTCGTCCGGTTCACATCGGGCTTTGTCAGTCTAAGGGTGAGCCTTGTCCAAATCGGAATCGCCCTTCTTTTCTTCCATAACTGTCGCCCTCGACAAGACTACCTGTGTTGCCAGCAAAGGCGATTATCCCGACACAAGGTGCATTCATTTATCCATTTCTTAGTACCACGCCACGCAGCCATGGAGTACGCACATCCCTACCCGAATCAGCGCCGAGGGCCGCCCCAGCCGAACCTGACCAACGCTTACTATAACCAACCGCTGGCCTTTCTTGGCCAGCAGCAATATCCGTCGCCAGAGCAGCAAACATTTCCACAACAGCCGTTTAACCCACAGATCCAAACCCAAAATCTCTACCCGCAGTCTCAGCTCCAGTGGCAGCAACCGCAGCCAACACCGACATCGGCGGGATATCTGCCCGCGATCCCGCGCTACTCGCACTCGCCCCAAGAGCCGCCCCGCGCGTCGCTCTCCCCGCCTACATATACATCGTCATCCGACTCGTTCCTGTCCCCTTCTCCGGTCTCCAACCCCGACTTGAACACCTCGTGGACCAACACGCGGTGGGAGAGTCCGTCCTTGACGGGCAGCGATGTGGCCCAGATGTCTCCCTCTCCTGTGTGGGGGGCCTCGAGCGATTTTACGTTCAACGGGAACGGTATAAACGGGCAGACTCCGAGTCCGAATAGTGCGACGTCGGATAACGAGCATTGGGCGATTGGGACTGCGAGGGGGAAGAAGCAGCGAACAGAGGAGAAGGAAAAGGCCAAGTCGGGGGCGTGTAGACACTGTAAACGGCTCAAGGTTCGTCCGCACAGATTCGGATGATCTGGTACTGACGCCGGGCGGGTGCCCCAGATGAAATGTACGTTCGACCCGCCCAATGCTGCGACATGCCAGCGCTGCAGGAGCAGCGGCCAAGACTGCGTCGTCGAAGGGCGAAAACCAAGGAAAAACTCCGAGTACGTCTTTCCCCATCCATATCCTTCTTCGAGCTAACGCACTCGCCTCGTTGGCAGGCCTCTCGAACAACTCACGGCCCAAATCGAAGACAAGGAAGAAATCATCCAAGGTCTCCTCCGAATAATCTCCACGCCCAAGGAAAAACCCGACAGCGCCGAAATCTGGCGCTGGATCGAACGAGGCGCCCGGTCACTGATGGCCCCGGCTACAAGCGATATCCCGACCGCAGAATCAGCTGCCGTTGAAGAAGAGCGCTTGCCCGCCGACTCGGCGCCATTTGGGTTGCTCGCTGAGCTTGCGCTGGACGATCCGGATCGCGAGGAGGACAAGAGTACGGGTCGGAGGAGTGCGATCAAGGAAAAGGATGCAAGCGGGGACCGGGATGTTGGCCTGGCGAATGTCGAGTATTTCAAGCCTGGTCCGATGGCGCATCCCGAGCTGCGTCGGATTATTGTTGAGAGGCAGATGGTGCCTGAGATTCTGACGCTGGGGGTGGTGACGGATGACGAGGTCGAGCATTTGTTTCGGATGTGAGTCGCCTTGTTGTTTTCTTGATTCCGGCGGGGGATTAAACGAGTGGAGTAGATTTCATGAACGGATTGACGTAAGTTTGAAGTTGGTGAGACGGGGGTTGTGTTGATGGGATTGGATTACCGCAGGCTGTTATTGCAATCATCGATCCAGTGATACATACTGTTGCGGGTGTCAAAGCGCGATGTCCGTTTTTATTTACAGTCAGTAAGTGTGATTCTCACCTTATACTATCTCCGGACTTAACCCCTCCGCCCCGCTCCTCAATACACCCTCCCTACCCCAGTCTGCGCCATCGCCTCTCGATACTGGGTCGAACGCCCCGAACTCTACACGATCCTCATGCACCACGCCAAATCCGCCGCAGCGACAGCCATCACCGATGGGTGGAAATCGCTTGAAGTGTGTCAGGCTTATTTGCTTCTATGCGTGTACCCGCAGCCGGCGAGGAGTTGGGAAGAAGATCGGGCGTGGTTGTTCTTGGGGTGTGCGATCAGGTGAGTTCCAGAGTATGAGGGCAAATGGGTAGGGGAGGGCTGATATTTCGAGGGGGTAGGTTGGCGATGGATTTGAATCTGTACAAGCAAGGGACACGAAAGTTTGTGAACGAGGCGCATGAGCGAGAGGTGCTTAATCGGACGAGGACGTGGTTGGTATGTTTTAATATGTACGTCGCCCTCTTCCTCCCATTTCCTCCTCTTGACCTTACTCGCCATAGGGACCGTGCCCTTGCAACTAAACTCGGTCGTCCGACCACGATTCCTGAAGACTACATTGTCCGGCACTCGAGAGAATGGTGGCGCCGCTCGCGGTACAACGGCCGACTGGATGTTCATCTATGTTTCTACACGCAACTGTTGAGGACCGTCACGCGGTATTTTAGTTTGATATATTCGGATCCGGATAGTTTGAGTGGGTTCAACGAGGTGCGTCTCTTGCTCGCCACCTATTTGTCAATTACGTTCGGTGTTGATTTTGGGACAATCGCAGAGCACCGAGTTTGGGCCGATCACGCGCGCGTTTGATGATGAGATGGAGCAGTTCAGGCAAGATGCCGAGCATACGTATTCGACGGGGCCTGAGCCGAATCACCCGACCTGCCAATATCGTCTTGCTTTGGTGTGTTTTACCTATTCTGTTTGATGATACATGCTGACTTGGGTGCGGTAGATGCCCTTGTGAGTCGGATATGATTACGTGGCAAAATAATCAGAAATTGAACCGGGTCATTTAGGGCAGTGGCGTATTATCGACTAGTCATGTACTCGTTTGGACTCGAAAATTCGCATCGTTCGTCGCTGGATCCCGGGAACATGTTCCTCAACCGAGTAAGCACCCGTCGCTCCACCCAGAGTCTTATCAAACTGATTACACTACACAGTCAATCGATACCGCTTCCGAGGTCTTACGGATAACTAATGAAGATCTGCCGATTTTCGAGTTTCATCGGTACTCGCCCGACGGGCATTGGATGTGGTCTGTATTTGGTGAGTGGCTACTGGTTGGTCGTGTTTAATGGTGTTTGCTGATATGGCATGTAGCGGCGGCATTTTTGATCAAGGTTGGCACGATCATGCGAGCAGGGAATCCTCATTGACGCTTCCCCTCCCATCTTGTAGCTCGCCAAACCCCGCACTCAACCCACCCACTTGACCATGACCCCTGCTCAACGAGAATCCTCACTGGCGCTCGTCCAAAAGTTTATCACCACCCTCGAGTACAGCGCAATCGACAACCGACACACGCCAGCGTTGTATGCTCGATACCTCAAAAAGGTGCTCGGCGAACCTGGTATTGTAAACTCCAGCAATAACAGCGTCAAGAGTCCTGGAGCCCAGTCCGGATTGATCAAACAACCTGGACAATCCGAGGCTGGAGCGTCGCCGCTCACCGCCCCACACGTCTCCAACTCGGGTCTCGTCCCGCCTCGAGTTGCGTTTAGCCCCGGACCGAGCGAGCCTGGACCCGAAGAAGACCTATTGGCAGCGATGTACTCGCTAAGCGGAGACTTTTGGGACAACGCGCTCTTGCCAGGAACTTGGGGAATCGCAGGGAACAACAGCACGGCTGCGCGTAGGTCTTGATCAAGCTCTCTCAAGGTTGTTGTAGATGTTGTTGCTTTTTTGTCTTGCGAACTATGGCGTGGTGGTCTGCTTTGTAGAATAGTGTACCTACCCAGGTGTGTGTGTGTGAACGCTTTGTGCTTGGTAATTGGTTCTTGAAGCTGTTGTTGTATTTTATTTGTTTGATGCAATTTCAGTATGTGTGACAGTCTTCATCGTGACTAATCAGTCGCATTACGTGGGTTCTTTGCGCTAAACGTTAGTTTATTTCAGCCTGTAGTTTATCAGGCCTGTCTTGAGGGTGGGGTGTTGTACAGTGTGACTCCCGAAGCATGAGCGCCGCCTCGCGGCCCATACCTTGCCGGCCGAATCCCGTGACAATTGTCAAATCCTGATCTTATCCT